>CABHPR010121960.1:25371-47073 GCA_902168415.1 Peromyscus melanophrys | reverse complement strand
ATTTCTATAAATCTATACCTTGCCACATGGCTCCTGGCTTACCAGTATCTTACATGTTGGTACTCATGGTAGCCTTATTTCATTTAGTCAAGGACACTAATTTTGTGTACACCAATATAAATTTCAAATAATAGTGTAAAAATGTTCCATTTTATCCATAACTGTCAGTATTTTGATTTTATATATAATTTATCATATCTTGGGTAAAATGACATGTAATTGTAATTTTGATTCATTCAAAGAATAAATGATATTGAACATTTTTCAAGTATTTATTGAATGCTTACACTCTCCTTTTTGAAGTTTTGATATTGATGGTATACTTAATTTTTTGTAAAATACTCATGAAAATTTTGAGACTAAGTTATAAATTCTGTATATATTCTTGATATTGATATGAATCCTTTCTCAAAGTCTTTATTATTAAGAAATTTTCTATTCATTCTACATACCAACCACAGATCCCCCTCCCCTCCCTCCTCCCGCCCCCCAGCCTTCCCTGCCAACCTATCCCCAATTCCCACCTCCTCTAAGACAAGGTCTCTCATGAGGAGTCAGCAGAGACTGATACATTCAGTTGAGGCAGGTCCAAGCCCCTCCTCCTTGCACGAAGGCTGCACAAAATGTCCCACCATATGCACTGGACTCCAAAAAGCCGGCTCATGCACCAGGGACGGTCCCAATCCCACTGCCTGGGGGCCCTCTAAACAGTTCAAGCTAAACAACTGTCTCTCCTATCTAGAGGGCCTAGTCCAGTACTATGTGGGCTCCTTAGCTATTGTTCCACAGTTCATGTGTTTCCAGTAGTTTGGCTAGTTGTCTCTGTAGTTTTTCCAATCATGATCTTGATATCTCTTGCTCATAGAATCCCTCCTCTCTCTCATCCATTTGATTCCTGGAACTTGGACTGGTGCCTGGCTGTGGATTTCTGCATCTGCTTCCATCAGTCACTGGATGAGGGCTCTATGAAGCCATCTGGCCATCTGATCACTGGAGTAAGCCAGTTCAGGTACCCTCTCGAATATTGCCAGGAGTTTCAGGTGGAGTCATCCTTGTGGATTCCTAGGAATCTATCTAGCACTCTGTTTCTGCCTATTTCCATGATGTCTTCATTTATCATGATATCTCTGTCCTTGCTCTCCCACACTCAAAGTCTTATTAAAAAATATTTCATGTTTTGAAGTTTGTCTATTTAACCTTCTGATAGGTTATTCTTATATACAGAAATATTATATTTTGTTTATGTTTTGAGACAAGGTTTCTCTGTGTGACAGTCCTGGATGTCTTGAAACTTACTTTTGTAGACCAGGTTGGCCTTAGCTGTGCAGAGATCCACCTGTCTCTGTCTCCCAAGTGCTGGGATTAAAGGCATGAGTTGCCACCACCCTGTGAAATATTATATTTGATCAATATTATATTTTATCTATTTTTGGTTTTGTTTCCTGTGATTTTTGTAGTTCTGTGCCTATAGTAAGTTGTTAATAAATGAGACCTCATGAAACTGAAAAGCTTTGGCATGGCAAATGACACCGTCATTTGGGCAAAGTGGCAGCCCACAAAATCAGAAAAGATTTTTACCAACTACATGTCCAATAGAGGGCTAATATCCAAATATATGAATAGCTAAAAATCTAGATATCAAGAACAATAATAACACAATTTAAATGGTGTACAGATATACATAATTCTCAAAAGAAGAAACTTGAATGGCCAAGAAACACTTAGAGAAATGTTTAACATCCTTAGCCATAAAGGAAAGGCAAATCAAAACGACTTTGAGATTTCATCTTATATATGTCACAATGGCTAAGATCAATAACAAAAGTGACAGCTCTTGCTGGTGAGAATGTCGAGTAAAGAGAATACTCATCAACTGCTGGTGGGAGTGCAAACTTGTTCAGTCACTGTGGAAATCGGGTGGCAGTTTCTCAGGAAGATGGGAATCAATCTACCTCAATATCTATCTACACCACTCTTGGGCATATATCCAAAGAATGCTTTATTATACCACAGAGACACTTGTTCAATGATGCTCTATGCTGCTCTATTCCTAAAGGCCAGAAGTTGGAAAAAACATACTTTTCCTCAGAAGAACAATGAAAAAATATGATACATTTACTCAGCTATTAAAATGAAATCATGAAGTTCACAGGTAAATGGATGGACCTGGAACAAATCATTTTGAATGAGGAACGTTAGACTCAGAAGGACAAATATGATTTGCATGCACTTACATTGGTTGTTAAGTCAATGAAAACCAAGCTACAGTCCACAGAACCACAGAGGTTTGGTATAGAGTAAGGGACAAGGGGAGACAGATTTCCACAGGAGAGTGAAATAGAATAGATAGCTATGTGTGGATGTGCTGGGAACTGGTAACCACTTTCAAGTAATTTTTTTTTTCTCCAAGAAGCTCTTACAGGAAAAAAAAAAAAAAAAAAAAAACCTACTCTTAAGTGCAGGCAGACGTCCAGCAGTAGACGGCCAACCAACCATGAACTCAACGTCCAGCAGTAGACGGCCAACCAACCATGAACTCAACGTCCAGCAGTAGACTGCCAACCAACATGAACTCAACATCCAGCAGTAGATGGCCAACCAACCATGAACTCAACAGTATCTTTGGAGGCTCCTTGTCTTGTCATGTTAGCACATTTTAAAATTTAATCATATTTTTTAGGTTTTGTTTATGTATATATTTCCCTCAATTTACCCTATGGGTCCTTTGCATGTATATCATAGTTTTAAGTTTAGTGTTTTTATGGGATTCCTGAGTGTGCAAATAAGTGAGTTTCTTCATCTGTGTCAGTTTATTGTGCCTGGTCTTGGGCTATTTTCATGCTGCTTGTGTGTTTTGTTCTGTCCAGATGTGTTCATTTTTGTTTTATTAAATTTTTCATTTATTTTATATATCATGACCACAGTTTCCCCTCCCTTTTCTCCTCCCATCCCCTCCCCCACCTCCATCCATTCCTCCTCCTTCTTTGTTTGAAATGGGCAGGGCTCTCATGTGAGTCAACAAAGCATGGCACATAAAGCTGAGGTAGAACCAAGCTCCTCCCCCTGCATCAAGGCTGGGCTAGGCAACTCAGTGTGGGGAATAGTTCCCCAAAAGTCATTTCAAGTGCAAGGTCATGACAGGGGAAGCCACAGAGACAGCTGATCTGAGCTCCTAGGAGCTCACAGACTATGGGCTGACAGCTAGAGAGCCTGTATGGGACCGACCTAGGCCCTCTGCATGTGTGCGACAGTTGTATAGATCGGTCTGTTTGTGGGGCTCCCAATAGTGGGATCAGGGCTTCTTTGTTTTCTAAGGAGAGGCATAAAGAAGTGGATCTGGATAGGAGGAGAGGTGGGGAGGAACTAGAAGAAGTAGAGGGAGGGAAACTTGATCAGAATACATTATATGAGAAAAATATCTATTTTCAATAATAGAAGAAATAGAAAAGACAGCCTCACACACACAGAAATATATTCATTTATTTATTAATTTATATCTATTTCTTAGTTTCCTAAGTTTTGAAATTAATATTTCACTGTTAGTTTATTTACATATTTACCTGAGATTTTTTAAAATATATATAATTTCTCATTGTTTGAAATTCCCCTTATACTTTTACAAGATTTTGGTGTCTGTTTTTAGTTTCTTTTGCTTTGAGAAAGATTTAATTTACACTTCTGTATTCCTCAGTTACATAAACTTCAGTTAGATGCTTCAAATTTAGAGTCTACATTTATATAAATTAAATTTACTTTGTTGATTTCTGGCTTCATTTTCATTATAATCAGAAATTATAGAAGTTATTAATTCACTTAAAGATAATTTTTATTAATCTTGTGTTCTTATATGTTGTCTAATATGTGGAATGTTGTAGAGCCAGTCCACATACTGTGACGGAAAAATGTATACTCTGTTAGTATTATCATTACTGGTATAAGTTCATTCAGTCCATTTGACTTGTAGTGTATTATAAACCTTACAAAATTGACTTAAGTGAAGTGATAATTTAATTGGAACAACATATTGCTACACATATAGTGCACAGCATCAATCAATCCTCATTAGAAAATCTTCTTCATGCAATAGATAGGAATTGATGAATAGTTTGAAAATTAGACACTATGCAAAGAGTGAGAGACACTGACACACTCAGCTCTAAATAGGATGTCTGCATCAAACTACTCCCCTCCAGTCTCATACATCTCATGTGTTTATGCTGAAGAGGAGGCTGAAAGATTGTAAGAGCTGGGGTGACAGATGGCTCCAAAAAAGCTTTTTTTTCAGACACAGCTGGACAGATAGGCATGTGAAATCACAGACACTGTGACAGCATGGTCAAGACTTACACTGCTTCAAATAAAAAAAAAAATCCCTGAAATCTACAAGTGGGACTGGCTGGTAGGTCCTACCCCAACCAAGAAGTTAATTGCAATGCAATTGATACCTTCTAGAAAGGGAAAAGCAGTTTTCTCTGACAGTCTCACTGGGTGCATTAATCACACTCCAGGGCAGGCCCAATGTGCAGGCGTAGTTGGACAACTCATTGTTTAGTTTATTTGTCTGTTTTGATGTTCAATTTTTGTAGTTGTTTTTCCTGTTTCCATTGTTGCCCCCCCCCCTTTTTGTCGTTGCTTTTCATTTCCCTTTGAGAAAAAGAGAAAGAACACAAAGTTGGATGGGTAAGGATGTGGAGAGGATCTGGGAGGAGTTGGGGGAGAGAAGAAATAATATGATCAAATATCTTTCTTGGTAAACATTTTTCAATAAAATTAAATAAAACAAACAAACAAACAAAAATAACAGTTTCAGAAGTGAGTTAGGCTTTGGGGCTAGTAGTGAAGCAGAGCATGGAGGTAGGCACATAGTAGGGAAATAAAGTACTTACATCATGAAAAAAAGAAGCAGATAATGAAGAAGGGCTCTGATTCAGGAGGAACTCTAAAGTGAGACCCTAGGGTTCCACTTCTTCTACCTAAGCTCCATATCCTAAAGTTCCCTGACATCTGTGCTGTTAACTGGGGAATCAATTATTCAGCACAAAAGCTGCTGGATGACTGAGCTGTATTTGTTGACTCTTTTGTCTTGATGATTCCTCCATGAGTAAAATATATTACTAAAATTCTCCATTGAGAATGTCTTTAAGTGGCAATATTCTAACTTTTCTTTTATAGGAATGACAGTCAACTAACTATGTCCTGTGTAAGTGAAATGTGAAAGGTTAGGGAAATGGTTCAGTGGATAAGAACTCTTGTTCTGCAAACTTGAATATGAGTCCAAATCCCCAGTGGCCATTTAAAAAGCTAGGCATGGCTAAACATGCCTAACACCACAGATTTTGGGGACCAAGACAATTGGATCCCAAGAGCACTCTGTCCAGCCAGTTTAGTTAAAATAGTGAGTCTCTGATTCAGTGAGAGAAGCTCTTTTCATGCACTAAGGCCCGGAGCAATAAAAAAAAAAAATCACTCAAAATCTTGTTTTGTTCTCTACTTAAGAGTTCATGGGTGCCACACTAATACTTACTTTCATTAATCATCCCAAACACTGAATTAAGAGATCTTCAATGATAGCTATGATTGGATATATTTTTTTAAATAAATTTTGAGTGTTGAAGTATAAAAATATCATTTTTTAAAAGTTTGCTTAATTTTGCTTTATTTACTTAATGTTACTTCTTCTATAGTTTATCTAAGCACATTTTAGAACCAGAAAAAGAATTCTGAGATTGAATGGACATTCAGTGTGTTACACATTCATTTGCTATAGTGCACTATTAATGAATTATTATCAAAAAATTTGTAATAATACAGCTATTAAAATATTCAGAGAATGATCATGAATCACAAAAGTAAGAAAATTGTAGACTGTGTTTTTTGTTTGTTTGTTTTTGTATGGCTGAGAGGGCAGTTTTTATTGTAGATATGAAGGAGAGTGCAGCCAGTGGGAGCAGAGAGAGAAAGGTGTAGACTAAACATGGCCAGTAGACTGAACCCGATCATGAGAGGAGAGAGAGGAGGGCAAAGCAAGAGAAGAGAAGAGCTAAGCAAGAGAGAGGGGACCAAGAGAGGAAGACAACGGTAGAACAAGAGAGCATGTAGTGAAGGGCTGCCCATGAGGCTGACACATTTAGGGTGGGGAGTAGGGTGAAAAGAGTTGAGAGGAGTCAGGGTGCCTGCTTTAACTCTGTGACAGGCACTTGGGATGCTGAGAGAGCCTACAGGCCAGGATGCACTTTGCTATGCTAATAAGCACCACAGTTAGCCATTTGTCCCCAGTTTCTTTTGAACCCAACATGTCAGCTCTTTTGTTGACAGCAGTAGAGCTTCTTAGCTGAAATTAGGGCATTTTTCTCAGGGCCCAGAAGACCTGGAATGCTGGGCAAATGCCAGGAGTGGGGAGAGAATTCAGGCAATGAGAGGATTCACTTGTTGTCCGGGTTCTGAAGGACCACCTAGGGCAAGCAGTTTTTAATGAAGTGAAAGCAACTTTTAGAGAAGCCAGTGGAAGTGCTTTTTGCATTTATGCCTTTACATACCTAGAATTACTTTCAAGTCAGGGCCACAGACTGGCCATTTCATCAAAAGCATCTAGTTTATATCAATTTTAAGCAAGTCCAGGGCTTGCTGGTTCCAGTTTGGAACAGTTTGTAATTTTCAGTTGATTGGAAACCCACTGTTACAGATGTAGTTTAGGGACACAATGTAAAAATAGGGAGCTTAGGGGAAATTTTTATCTTGGGTGTACACTTGAAACTTCCAGGTCCATGGTCCTGGTAGTAGAGGGTGTGCAAATAGTCTCAAACCTAGGATAATGAGAGAGAGTGTGTGGTGATATTGTGTCCCCCCCAATATATTGTGGACCCTAATAAACTTATCTGGGGTCAGAGAACAGAACAGCCACTAGATAGACATAGAGGCCAGAAAATGGTGGCACACACACACCTTTAATCCTAGCATTCCAGAGGCAGAGAGTTTGAGGGACTTCTAATAAGTATACTAATTTTAAACAAACTTTACTTGTTTTTAGTTACCTCCTTTAGGCACAACTTTGAAAGTTTATACAGAAAGCTAAATAAAATCAACAATATTTGTAATAAGCATGACCTTGAGCATAGTTCTGAACATATTAAAGAATTTGATCATTTATAAGGTGGTCATTATTGATATTAACTTACATGTCTTTATTATATTTAATAATTTACAATAAATTAGTAACATGTATAAGACTAAGATTTTATGGTTTGTATTCATGTTAAGGTTGAATATCCATGGAGTTTTGTGTCCCAGCAGTCACTCCCAAATAACCACTATAAATGCTTGGCCAATAGTTCAGGCTTGTTACCAGCTCACTCTTACAACTTAAATTAACACATTTATATTAATCGAATTAGGCCACATGATGTTACCTCTCTTTCCTGCACCTCCTGTTTCCTTTGCATATCTTGATGTCAACTCCTCTGACTGCATCCTTCTTCTCAGTGTCCTTAGTCTGGTTTTCCCACATAACCTTATGTCCAGCTATTAGCCAGTCTGCTTCTTCATTGAACCAGTCAGAGTGACATATATTTACACAGTATAAAGGAATATGCCACATTTCCTACTTTTTGTCTAATTAAGAAGGAAGGTTTTAACTTTAACATAGTAAAATTATATACAAAAAAATAACAAGTTATCAAGTAAAAATTACTATTATAATATCTAGTCCATTTATGTTTGGCAAAATTAGAGAAAATTCTATATTATCTATCTTACCTTTGTGACTCAAAAGTTCTATAGCTAATTTAGTTATCATAACTATGGAAATCTATAAGTTTAATTATTTAACCTTTAACTCTCTCAAAGTCCCCAGAAGGGTATAGTAGGAGCATGGAAGACAGTAGTGCTGAATGTGATTTGATGAACTTTGGGAATCAGGATGTTTCAGAATAGCAGAATGTTAGTATGTGCCCTATAGACTGGTTTAGGGATATTTTGGTGAAGAAAGTGGCTGCTTTTTGCCCTTATCTGAAGTGTCTGCTTGAGGTTAAAGTGAAGAATTTTGGTTTAATTCCCTTAGCAGAAGAAATCTCAAAACAGCCTCATATAGACTCTGTCATGTGGATACTAGTGCTAACTCTAATGAAGATTTATAATGAGAAGGAGCACACCAAGCAGCATAAATTACAAAATGTAATTTGGAAAGAAAAGAATCAAAAGGGAGGGGAATGGAGCTAAATCCTGTTTTAATGGAGATAAATGGATTAATAAATGGAATAACAAGAGTGGTAACCATCGGACAAGGTCCCACCCAGCTAATTTTCCAACTTATGAAAAGAAACTAAAGAAAAGTTTAGAGCTAGGTGTGGTGGGGCATGCCATTAATTACAGCACTGGAAAGGCAGAATCTGGCTGATCTCTGAGTTTGAGGCTAGCTTGGCCTACAGAGCAAATTTCAGGACAGCCAAGCTTAGGCAGTGAAAGACAGAAAGCTGGTGAAGTTATAATTGCATCATGGAGCCATATTCCAGCCCCAGCCAGCAGCAGAACTTAGCTGATTTGGAAATGAAGTTCTAGATTTAGAGTTAAGAATATAAAAAAGGAGTCATGGAATAAAGCCACTGTGTCAGAAATGTTCCTGAATGGAGGCCTAGAGAGGCCATTGTGTGAAGCTGTGAAGTTGAAAACTGGATTGTGTTATAGAATAATCTTTTTGTACACTGTGAAGATGTGTCTTTGCCAAGGTACCTTCTGAATGGTTTATTAAAATATTAAATGGGCTGGTAGCTAGGCAAGGAAGTATAGGCAGGAAAGCAACACACAAAAAAAAGTGTTGGGAAGAAGAAGAAGGCAGAGTTTCAGGAGTCAGGAGAGACACAGAAAGAAGCAAGATGAAAGTGCCATGTTAAAAGAAAGTACAGCCATGTGGCAGGGGGTAGATAAAAAATATGGGTTAATTTAAAATGTAAAAGTTAACTAGTAAGAAGCCTGAATATTTATAATTAATAATAATCCTCTGAGTGGTTATTGGGAAATATCTGGTAGAACAGAGCTGATCCTGGTCCTGACGAAAACTCTCCCTACAAATGGCCTTCTAACATGGGGCCAGACTTTCCACATAAGACCTACAAAGTTTAAAAGAAGATTCTAAGCACATAAAAATGGAGCTCAACACAGCTTCCTGATAACCACCTTTTCTTGGATAATTGCAAAAGTAGTGACAAACAGTGGCACAGCCCCTTTAAGAGGCAACTTCCTTGGCTTGGTGTTAGTGACAAACACAAGCATGGCTCTCTTAAGAGGTCCTGCTAGCAAACACTTAAATGGGGTTTATGAGCACCAGGCAGCATGCTACTGAGTGACAGCATGGACCCAACAACTTCTAAAAGGTTGGGCAGTAAACATGGTTCCCTCTACACCCACAATGATGCTAAGCTCTCAGGGAACCAAGCAGAGAGGAGCCAGCCACTGAGGCCATATACTAAGCTGGGCCATGCTGACAACTAATATAGCAGTTTAAGATTTGTCTCAAGTAATCAAAAAACAAAACAAATGCTTAGTAAAGACAGATCCAGACAAAAAAAAAAGCTTCTAAACAGTTTGCAATGTGTTTAAAAATGTGCAAAGGTTTGAGGAAAAAAAAAAGAAAAATGGTATGGACAATTATATATAATATATAAATATATTAGGTATATTTATTTAAGATAATAAAGTCCTTAAAAGGGAGAAAATAATATTTAAAAACCACCACATCAGGATGGAAAACACAAAGAGAGTCTGGAACCTGTGTTAATGTTCTGTCTTTAAATATTTGGCTGCTAAGAACCACTGGATTATAAAAGCTACAAGATTAAACCAAACTATATATTTTAAAAATGTCTTGAGTTCAAAATGGAAGTCAAAAGATATGTTACTTTGAGGAACAGGTTATGCTTTTATTTCCACATGAAATGAGAGGCTGCAAATTTATTCTAGATTGATATAGATCAGGTTTGATTGGGGAAGAGCCCATGAAAATCCTGAATACAAACATAAAAAAGTAAACCTAGAAGAACTACAAGACATATAATGTATATTTTACCCACTCAAACATAAAACAATAAAATTATCTTTGTCTGATTTGTGTACAACACACAGTCTATAGTTGTATTCATGCATATATGCATTTTACCTTTAAAAAGTTTATGTATTTTCAGTGCAAGAGGACCAGACACTAATGAAAACAAATTGCCAGGTGATCCAACATCTCAAAATTCCTTCATTGCAGTTTGTAAGTTCTTCAACCAGAACAATTTCAAGACTACTGCCTGAGATGGTCCAGCCTCACAAACTACTCCAGCCAAGACCTAACAATTACCCTGTTTTTTTCAAGATTTCCTCAAAGATACCTGTGCCCACAAACAGCAGAGTGTAGTCTAAACAACAACACCCACATTCTCAAAAGATGGGCTATGGAAGCTTATCATTTAATGGGGGTTGGTTACAAGTTGTTATTCACCTTAGTAAAAAGAAAGGAAGGAAGGAAGGAAGGAAGGAAGAAAGGAAGAAAGAAAGAAAGAAAGAAAGGAAAGAGAGAGAGAGAGAGAGAGAGAGAGAAAGAAAGAAAGAAAGAAAAGAAAGCAAGCTAAACAAAATAGTTAAAATTCAAAATTTCCTTTCTAAAGGAAAAAAGGGGGATATGATATAGGAATGACAGATAAAAGGATAGATTATTGAATCTAATTTCAAAAGCAACTGTTATAATAAAAATATTTTACATTGGTATGGATTTTGGCTTATTGACACAAATATAAGGTTAATTTTGGTATACTGTATGTATGTTTCTACTCTTGTTTGGGGTATTGTGCCTATGCATCTCATTTAATGATATAATGTGTAATTAAGAAATACAGCTTAGTAGCTAGTCATCTATAGTAAACACCTTGTAGTCATATTAGGTATGTTTTCAAGGACAAACATATATTTAGATAGAGAGATGGTCTCCAAACACTTTGAAGAACTACAGAATATGGCATTTACAAGGTTTTAATGACATAAGACTTTCTTGACAGTGAGGCATGTCTGATCCTGGCAGCATCAATTTAATTCAGAGGAGATAATGAGCATTGAAGAGCCTCCACATGGAGTTTGCTTTCTTTATGGCAAAAAGTAGTCATTTGGGCAAAGAACTGCCCTTGCCTCAATTGCTGACAGTACACTATGAAAACTAGACCAGCAGGATGCAAAAGAAAGCAAATGACAAACTTTGTCAAGAAGGTAGAAGAGCCCTTCAAAATTCCCTGATTCTAAGAAAAGTCTGTCAGAAAATGCTAGGCCTGTAGACAAAATATGGATGTCCTAATACTAGAGAATTTGGCTCACAGTCCAGGCAGCAAGATGTCCCTGTTGTTAATTAACATTTCATCTTTCTGGGGTCATTGACAGAGTTGAAGACTTGATAGTGGTATGAAAGTTTTCCTTAATTATGATAAAATGTATATTATGTATAAAACTTGAGACTCACAAAATAAGATAACTAATAGGATATTTTCTCTAAGTTTGCCAAATATGAATGGACTGGCTATTGTAACTGTAATTCTTACTTGATAACTTTATTTGTTGTGTGTAATTTTATTATGTTAAATTTAAAATCCTCCTTGTTAATAAGTCAAAAAGAGGGAAACCTGGAATATTCCTTTACACTGTGTAATTTATGTTGCTGTGATTGGTTTGATAAAGACACAGACTGTCCACTAGCTGGACAACATAAGGTTTGGTGGGAAAACCAGACTAAGGACACTGGGAAGAAGGGTGGAGTCAGGGGTTTTACCACCCAGACATGGAGAGAAAATAGGAGGTACAAGATGAAAGAGAGAAAATGCCATGTGGCAGAATGTAGATTAAAATAAATGAGTTAATTTAAAATGTGAGAGTTAGCTAGTAACAAGCCTGAGCTCTCAGCTGATCATTTATAATTCGTAATAAGCTTCTGAATGGTTCTTTGGGAGTGACTGCCGAAACACAGAAAAACACTGCCTACAGTTGAACCTTAAAAATTTGACTTGAAAATTTAACTGAAGACCCTATACCATCAAAATAGAACTTTAAACCATAAATTCAGTTCACAGAGAGACTGGAAATTTTAATTTTCTGATCATTCCCTAGTGCATCATTACAGAATATGTTGTTTTTATGTAGACTTAGTTCATCCAAATAGCTAAAGCTTAACAAGGTTAGGAAAGACTTAGAAGTTAGACAAATATTATCAAGTGAGTTTCTGCTAGCCTGAAGAGACCTTAGTAATTTATAAACCTTATTTATAGAACATACCTTATTTATCAAACATGTTGTTCCTTATTGAAGATTTTCTGGATACCTGGTGTTGAACATAGTGGGTAAAGACAGAAGTGGTTAGATATAACTCTCTAAGTCAGCTTTTGTTAATCTGAATAGAACTTTAAAGCTCTCATAATTTACAAAGCTCATTGACCAAACATTCGTTATTCATTAAACATGTTATTTTTTCTAAAATTTTCTAGAAGCCAGTTATTGAATAGTTAGACAAAAGTAGTTAGACATGTATTTTAAAATCAGTTTCTGTTAACCTGAGTACATCTTTATGACCTTAGAAATTTATCCTCATAAAAAAAAAATTCATCTTAATCCAAAATACTGTGGAGACACACTATATTCAATGATGAGCAGTGGGCTCAGCAGAACTAACAAGTTTTATGATTATTGCCTTGTTTAATATCAAATGGTCATCTTAATCAAGATGGTGGTAATTTTACATGGCATCTACTCTTTTTTTTTTTTTTTTAACCTGAGTAAAGTGGCTGCCTGCTACATCTTGCTTCCATCCTGATGAGGTCATCAGCCAAGACAGAAGCAAACCACATAGTTCTTATTTAAAAAACGTCTATTTCCCATAATAAGAGTTGAATCTAAGTTATGTATACAATATGCTGTATTTATCTATTTTTCTAAACAAGAGTTAAATTATACGTATAGCATGTTGTAGCAAATAAAGATGGTCAATTTATATATCTAAAAACTATTTTGTTACAAGTTTTATTTAAGCTAATTTTTTATTCAAATTTTACAATTTTTAACTGTAGCCAATGAACTTAAAAATCCCAAGAAAAAGAGTTTACATGATAATCTTTTTCTTAACTTAATTTTTTTATTCATTTTGCATACCATAGATCTCCCTCTCATCCCGCCTCCTGCTACCCCTCAGCCTTCCCCCATTGATCTATCACCCATCCTCTCCTCCAAAATAATAAGCTCTCCCATGGGGATTTAGTAAAGCTTGGTACATTCAGTTCAAATAGGACTAAGACCCTCCCTCTTGTATCAAGGGTGAGCAAGGCATCCCACCATACATAATGCGCACTAGAAAGCCAGTTCATGCATGAGGGGTAGTTTCTGATTCCACTGCCAGGGGCCCCTCAAATAGAGGAAGCTACGCAACTGTCTCCTGTGTGGAGAGGACCTAGTCTGATCCCATCCTGTTTTGAGAACTGTTGGTCTAAAGTTTGTGAGTTCCTACAAGCTTGTTTCAGTTGTCTCTGTACATTTCCCAATCATGATCTTGACTCTCCTAACTCATATAGTCCCTCTTCCCTCTTTTTGACTGAACTCCGTGAGCTCAGCTTGGTGCTTGGCAGGGGATCTCTGCACCTGCTTCCATCAGTTACTGGATAGAGCCTCTAGAATGAGAGTTAGGGTATTTACCAATCTGATTACCAGGGTAGGCCAGTTCAGGCACCCTCTACACCATTGCTAGTAGTCTAATCTGGGTTCATTCTTGTGGATTCCTGGGAACTTCCCTAGCATCAGGTTTCGCTCTTACCCCATCTTGTCTCCCATTATCAAGATATCTCTTTCATTGCTCTCCAACTCCATCCCTCCCCCAGCTCGACCACCTCATTCCCTCATGTTCTCATCCTCCACTCCCTCTACTCTATTACCCCACTTCATCCCTAGTTTATTCAAGGAGATCTCCTGTTTCCCATTCCCACTGTGATCCCATGTGTCTCTCTTAGGGTCCTCCTTGTTTCCTAGCTTCTCTGGAGCTGTGGGTTGTAGTATGATTGTTCTTTGCTTTACATCTACTATCCACTTATGAGTGAGTACATACCATGTTTGTCTTTCTGAATCTGAATTACCTCACTAAGAATATTTTCTAGTTCTATCCATTTGCCTGCAAATTTTATGATGTCATTGTATTTTTGCCCCTGTGTAATACTCCGTTATATACATTTACCACGTTTTCTTTATCCCTTCTTCAGTTGAGTTGCGTCTAGGTTGTTTCCAGGTTCTGGTTATTACAAATAATGCTGTTATAAACATAGCTCAGCAAGTGTTCTTGTGCTATGATAGAGCATGCCTTGGGTATATGCCCAATAGTGATATCATTTGGTCTTGAGGTAGATTGATTCCTAACTTTCTGAGAAACTGCCATACTGATTTCCAAAATGGCTGTACAAGTTTGCACTCCCACCAACAGTGGAGGAGTGTTCCCATTGCTCCACATTTTCTCCAGCATAAGCTGTCTTCAGTGTTTTTGATCTTAGCCATTCTGATAGGTATGAGATGGTATCTCAGAGCCAATTTGATTTGCATTTCCCTGATGACTAAAGATGTTGAGCAATTCCTTAAATGTCTTTTGGCCATTTGAAATTCTTCTGAGGAGAATTTTCTGTTTAGTTCTGTAGCCCATTTTTAAATTGGATTGTTTGGTATTTTAATGTATAGTTGCTTGAGTTCTTTATATATTTTGAAGATCAGCCTTCTGTCAGATGTGGGGTTGGTGATGATCTTTTCACATTCTATAAGATGTCAATTTACTGTGTCCTTTGTCTTACAGAAGCTTCTCAGTTTCAGGAGGTCCCATTTATTAATTGTTGCTCTCAGTGTCTGTGCTATTGGTGTTATATTTAGGAAGTGATCTCCTGTGCCAATACATTCAAGGCTACTTCCTACTTTCTCTTCTACCAGGTTCATTGTAGCTGGATTTATGCTGATCCGCTTGTACTTGAGTTTTGTGCATGGTGGTAGATATGAACCTATTTCTATTCTTCTACATGTTGATATCCAGTTATGCCAGGATCATTTGTTGAAGATGCTTTCTTTTTACCATTGTACAGTTTTGGCTTCTTTGTCAAAAATCAGGTATTCATAGGTGTGTGGAATAATGTCAGGGTCTTCAATTCAATTCCATTGGTCCACATGTCAGGTTTTATGCCAATAGCAACCTGTTTATTACAATAGTTCTATAGTATTGCTTAAGGTCAGGGATGGTGATGCCTCCAGAAGTTTCTTTATTATAAAGGATTGTTTAAACTATCCTGCGTTTTTTGTTTTCCATATGAAGTTGATCATTGTTCTTTTGAGGTCTTTGAAGAATTGTGTTGAGATTTTTATGGGGATTGCATTGAATCTGTAGATTGCTTTGGGTAAGATTGCCATTTTTATTATGTTGATTCTACCTATCCATGAGCATTAGAGATCTTTCCATTTTCTGATATCTTCTTCAGTTTCTTTCATCACAGACATGAAGTCCTTGTCATGCAGGTCTTTCAGTTGTTTGTTTAGAGTTATCCCAAGATATATTATATTACTTGTAGCTATTGTAAAAGGTGTTGTTTATCCAATTTCTTTCTCAGTCCTTTTTTCATTTGTATATAGGAGGGTTACTGATTTTTTTCACTTATCTTGTATCTTGTCCCATTACTGAAGGTGTTTATTAGCTGTAGGAGTTCCCTGGAAGAATTTTTGGGGTCACTTATGTATACTATCATGTCATCTATAAATAGAAAGATTGAGTTCTTCCTTTCCAATATGTATCCCTTTGATGTCCTCTTATTGTCTTACTGCTCTAGCTAGAACTTCAAGTACTATACTGAATAGATATGAAGAAAGTGGACAGCCTTGTCTTGTTTCTGATTTTAGTGGAATCACTTTGAGTTTCTCTGCATTTAATTTGATGTCAGTTTTCAGCTTGCTGTAAATTGCCTTTATTATGTTTAGGTATGTTCCTTCCATTCCTTATTTCCCTAAGACCTTTATCATGAAGGGGTCTTAGATTTTTCAGCATTTAATGAGATGATCATTTGTTTTTGTTTTCAGTTTGTTTATATGGTAAGTTACATTGACAGATTTTCATATGTTGAATGATCTCTACATCACTGGAATGAAGCCATTATGGTGGATTTTTTTTTGTGTGTGTGTGATGTGTTCTTGGATTCAGTTTGCCAGTATTTTATTGCGTATTTTTGCATTAATGTTCCTGAGGAAGATTGATTTGGAATTCTCTGTTTTTGTTGCATCTTTGTGTGGTTTGGGTATCAGGATAACTGTAGCTTCATAGAAAGAGTTTGGCAATGTTTCTTTTGTTTCCTTTGTGTGGAACCATTTGAAAAGTCTTGGTATTAGCTCTTCTTTGAAATTCTGGTAGAATTCTGCACTGAAACCACTGGGCTCTAGGCCTTTTGTTGTTGTTGTTGTTGGGAGACTTTTAATGACTACTTCTGTTTCCACAGGGGAAATAAATCTGTCTATTTAAATTGTTTATCTGTCTTGATTTAATTTTTATAAATAGTACCTATCCAGAAAATTGTCCATTTTTTTTAGATTTTCCAATTTTGTGGAGTACATGATTTTGAAATATATGTGTATATATGTATGTATATATATATATATATATATATATATATATATATATCCCTTTTTGTTTCTGATTTTGTTAATTTGAATATTCTTTCTCTGCCTTTTGGCTTGTTTGGATAAGGGTTTGTCTGTCTTTTGATTTTCTCAAAGAACCAACTCTTTGTTTCATTGATTCTTTGTATTGTTCTCTTTGTTTCTCTTTTATTGATCTCAGCCCTCAATTTGGTTATTTCTTGGCATCTACTCCTCCTGGATGAATTTGCTTCTTTTTGTTCTTGAGCTTTCAGGTGTGGTGTTAAGTCACTATAGTGTGAGATTTCTTCAACTTCTTTATGTAGGCATTTATAGCTTTGAACTTCTCTCTTAGTATTGCTTTCATAGTGTCCCATAAGTTTGGGTATGTTGTTGTACAGCCATTTTCATTGAATTCTAGGAAGTCTTTAATTTCTTTCTTTATTTCTTCCTTGACCCAGTGGTGATTTAATTGAGCATTATTCAGTTTCTATGCGTTTGTAGGCTTTCTGTAATTCATATTGTTGTAGAATTTTAACTCTAAGCCTTTGTGGTCTGATACAACACAGGAAGTTATTCTAATTTCTTTTGTCTCTGTTGAGGTTTGCTTTGTGACCCAGTATGTGGTCAAATTAAGAGAAGGTTATATAGTGTGCTGAGAATATATTCTTTTGTGTTTGAGTTGAATGTTCTGTAGATATCTATTAAGTCCATTTGAGTCATAACATTGTTAGTTCCCTTGTTTCTCTGTTAAGTTTCTGTCTGACAGACCTGTCCATTGATGAGAGTGGTGTGTTGAAGTACCTCACTATTAATGTGTAGGTAGGGTCTGATGTGCTATTTAAGCTTTAGTAATGTTTCTTTTACATATGAAGGTGCCCTTGAATTTGGAGCATAAATGTTCAGAATTGAGACTTCATCTTGTTGGATTTTTCCTGTGATGAATATATAATGTCTTCTCAATCTCTTTTGATTAATTTTAGTTTGAAGTCTATTTTGTTAGCTATTAGGATAGCTACATCAGCTTGCTTCTTAAGTCCATTTGATTGGAAAGTCTTCTCTCAACCTTTTACTCTGAGGCAGTATCTGTCTTTGAAGTTGAGGTATGTTTCTTGTATGCTGCAGAAGCATGAATCCTGTTTTCAAATCTTTTCTGATTACCTGTGTCTTTTTATAGGTGAATTGAGTTAATTGATATTAAGGGATATTAATGACCAGTGATTGTTAATTCCTGTTATTCTTTTGGTAGTATTGTGTGTGTATTTTACTTCTTTAGGATTTGTTTGTGTGGGATTTTCTATTGCCTGTGTTTTCATGGGTGCATCTAACTTCCTTATTGGATTTTTCCTTGTAATGCTTTCAGTAGGGCTAAATTTGTAGAGAGCTATTGTTTAAATCTCTTTTGTCATGCAAGATCTTGTTTATTCTGTCTATGGTGATTGAGAGTTTTGTGTGGTATAATAGTCTGGGCTGGCATCCATGGTCTCTTAGTGTCTGTATAATATCTGTCCAGGACCTTCTGCCTTTCAGAGTCTCCATTGAGAAATCAGGTGTTATTCTGATAGGTCTGCCTTTATATATTACTTGGATTTTTTTCCTTTGCAGCTTTTAATATTCTTTCTTTATTCACACATTTAGTTATTTGATTATTATGTGGCAAGGGATTTTTTTTTATTTTGGTGTCCAATCTATTTGGTGTACTATAAGCTTCTTGTATCTTCATAGATATTTTCTTCTTTAGGTTGGGAAAGTTTTCTTTTATAGTTTTATTGAATATATTTTTGTGCCTTTCAGCTGGTATTCTTCTTCTTCTATTCCTATTATTCTTAGATTTGGTCTTTCATGGTTTCCCTAATTTCCTGGATGTTCTGTGTTATTACTTTGTTGGCTTTAATGTTTTCTTTGACCAATGAATCTATTTCCTCTATCATATCTTCAATGCCAAAGATTTTCTCTTCCATCTCTTACATTCTGTTGGTTATGCTTTTATAAGTAGTTCCTGTTTAATTTTTTCCATTTCCAGCATTCCTTCAGTTTGTGTCTTCTTCATTGCCTTTAATTTAATTTTCAAGTCTAGAACTGTCTTCTTCACCTGTTTGATTGATTTTTCTTGGTTGTCTTTATTTTCTTTAAGGGAATTATTGATTTCTTCCAATTTTTTTTTTGTCTTTTCCTTGACTTCTTTAAGGGAACTTTTACTTTCCATTTAAAGGCCTCCATCATCTATATAAAGTCATTTTTAAGGTCGTTTTCTTCTGCTTCTTCGATGCTGTGATGTTCAGATCTTGCTGTAGAAGAACCACTAAGTTCTGGTGATGCCAATATTGCTCTTTATGTTGTTGTACATATTTTTGCACTGGCATCTACCCATCTCTTGCTTCGCTTGGTGCAAAAGGTATCTGTGTTTCAGGGAGCAATTCTTGGTCCAAACAGCTCTGGTGGTGTTTGTGTCTCAGGAGTTACTGGGGTGTCATGGGGGATGGCTGGTTTTAGGAACCAGAGTGTAAACTTATAGATTGCAGGGTACAGTAGGGGTAGTGGAAAAGCCTGCCCTCAGGACTCTTGTCTGCAACTGGGGCTGCAATGGGTATGGGGACACAGTTATGGCCCTTGGCCTAGGGCCTAGAGGCTTGGGTGACTGGCTGAGAGAACAGTAGGTCACCTCTTGGTTCAATCTGAGCTGGCAGAGTGTGTGTCTTAGGGAGCAGCTGCAGTCTCAGCAAATGGGTGGGTTTGGGGGAGAAAGTGGGGATTTAGATTACAAGGTCTGATTGGGGGGTGGAGTTGGTCAGGCCTGCCTACAGAGGCCTTGCCAGCTGGCCTGCAACTGGGGCTGTAATGGGTGAGGGAATGGGGTACACACTGTGCCCCTGGGCCTAAAGCCTACATGATAGAGCTACATGATGATCTTAAGAGATTTTTTTTTTTGAGAGCAAAGAGCAACAAAACCATAGACATAAAAGATTTTCAAGTGTGGGAACTAGAACATGTTTAGCAATATGATATATTGGTGTTATATAACAGAGAGAGTTTAGATATAATAAAGTTGGTGATCATATGTTTGTGCAGTGGCAGAGGTTGTCACCATATGAGAAAATTTGAAAACCAAGTGTGCCATCTTTAGACATTGAGCAAGGTGTTTGTAGTAAGACAGTGAGGCTTTAAAGAAAGGCTTTAATGTGTCTGAGGAGGAAACAAGAAAGGATTGCAAAGGGAACTTCAGAAGAAAGAGCATTCTAATAAGCTCCAAGAGGGAGCTGAGAGATAGAGGAAAACAAGGCCACAGTGAGAGACAAGGATCGCAAACAGGAATTCCAACAGAGGGAATATTACAATATCATAGTGACCTAGAAGCATATGGAAAGTCTTAGCAGGCAGCTCCTAGGGGGCGGAAGGAAACTCTATGAGGGACCTGAGGACATAAGCAAGTGGGCAGAACAATTAAAGGAGAAAGCAACTAAAGAGGTAGACTGGAGAGGTTTTTCAGGAAAAGGGGGGTTCAAATTGAGGGTGAGGGGTAGCAGAGATGCCCACATGGTGGGTGATCAGGATGACATAACAGGCTTCAGGGGCTAGAGAGACTGAGAGGAAACTTACCCAGTGGGAAAGCAGAGAGCAGGTAGAGGGAGAGGGAGAGACTTCTCATGTGACATGCAACCAGAATGGTATAGCCTACTCCAGGAGCCGGAGAGACAGAGAGATGCCCAGAATCAGAGTCGGTAAGCATAGTCAGTTGGAGGAAGAAGTGGTTGAAGAGACAGACTATAGAATTTGTAGTCAAATATTATGGGTGGTAGAAGCCAGTAGAAACAAATGATCCATACATACCTTAGAACAGTCAAATTAGCAATCTGGTGTAGTTAGAAGACAAAGTCTTTAGAAAAGATTCCATGTATGCCCCATCCAGGAGGTTTTGGACCCAGATGTATAAAGTAAGGGCATCACTGCTCCAAGGTATGGCTGAGGGGAAGTTTTTATTGTAGATTTGAGGGAGAGCACAAAAGGAGCAGGGAGAGAAAGTAGTGGATGTAACATGGCCAGTAGACTGACTTGGGCCATGAAGGGGAGGGACAAGAGAGGAAGAGATGACCAAGAGAGGGGAGCAAGGAAGAAGGGGCCAAGAGAAGAAAACAAAAGAAGACTAAGAGTATAGATTGTGATTTTTTATTTTAACCTTTAGACATTAAAATTCAAGTATGTGATATTTTCATCATTACTAAATCAGAAAAGGACAAAAATGTTCAATTTAATGCCAGTGCCTTAATCAGTATCGATTTACTGTTGATGCAATGGCTATTAAATGTTACTTAAATGTAGTTTTGTCAAGTTGAATCGGTTCAATTAGTCAAAAATTCAGTGCTCTATTAGACATAAAGAAAATAAAAATATTAGTGCATGTTTGAGAATAATATAAAACAAAGTTGATCAATTATATGAAATGTGATACATTTTTGAATTTTTCTTGAGATATATTACTAAGCTATTATAATGCAGGAATCTTGTTTTTTTTTAATTATTTACAGAAAAATATGTAATTAATATATAATCTATAATTAATGGCAAATTTTGTCCTGTTGACTTTTGAGACTAAAATTATTTAATTTCTATTACAAGTAGGTAGCCAGTTTGTAGTGTTTTGCACTGTACATCTTCAGTGGGATTGATTTACTTAGGTACATAGTTTCTTTATGGCACTCTGAAATGTTAAAGTAAGCTACAGAAATGTGGAAAACTCTTAAAAGTGTTCTTTGGCATTCCACTTTTTCCAGTTAGCATAAACAAATCCATAGACCACCTGACAATAAATAGGCAACAGAGCTCTGCCATAGGAAGGGACTATTGGTTTCACATAGAGATGTTATGCTTTTGCTGTGACTCAGAATTTCAATAATAAGAATACAAGCCTGGCCGGGCGGTGGTGGCGCACGCCTTTAATCCCAGCACTCGGGAGGCAGAGCCAGGCGGATCTCTGTAAGTTCGAGGCCAGCCTGGGCTACCAAGTGAGTCCCAGGAAAGGCGCAAAGCTACACAGAGAAACCCTGTCTCGAAAAACCAAAAAAA
>CABHPR010121960.1:0-25271 GCA_902168415.1 Peromyscus melanophrys | reverse complement strand
AAAAAAAAAAAAAAAAAAAAAAAAAAAAAAAAAAAAAAAAAAAGAATACAAGCCTGTACTACTGTCCTTCTGATTCTCAAAAGTATGCCTCCATGTCTTCAAGAAAATACATATATTCCTACGTAGAGAGAATTTCTGATCTTCTATTCTCCTGTTACAATCTCTATATCATTTTGCTAGATGCAGACATAAGTGCTTGAATTTCATATAACCTCCATAAAATGTCTTCAAGTTCATTTGATTTAATGATTTAAATTTAGGATCCAGAATTTCTCAATTATTTTCTTAGTATAACAAAGTTAATGAAAGATATTGGAACATAGGCTGTCTGTCTCTAACTTTATCTTCCCTATTTCTTTTTTTTTTTTTTTTTTTTTTTTTTTGGTTTTTCGAGACAGGGTTTCTCTGTGTAGCTTTGTGCCTTTCCTGGAACTCGCTTGGGAGACCAGGCTGGCCTCGAACTCACAGAGATCCACCTGGCTCTGCCTCCCAAGTGCTGGGATTAAAGGCGTGCGCCACCAACGCCCGGCTTATCTTCCCTATTTCATTAAGCTAAACAATATTGGGAATAAAAGAACTATGCAGTAAGATTATTATCCTTAAAATGATTTCTACTCTAAGAAGACACCAGACATTCAAATGTATTTTATAAGAAAATAAAGATATTTAATACCTTAAATAAAATTACAAGTAGTATTGTTGAGAGTCATAAATAGGATGCATTTTCTTTTATTGTTTTCACATTAAAGTATAAAATCTGTAGAGAAATTGTTAAAAAAAAATCTTACTCTTTAGTACCAAATTGAATATTAAGATGAAATCTTACAACACCAATGCAAACAAAATACAGAAATATGCCAGATACAAGATAAATGATGACTCTGTGGATCTGAATAGATCAATAACTACCACCTATTTATTGATATAGTTTATTAATAATCAGGAACTGCCAAGTACTCCAGAATAAAGGGTCTGGTACTACAGTAAGATGTGGAGGCTTCTCTTGCAGTTTTTTTTTTGTTGTTGTTGTTTTTTGTTTTTGTTTTTGTTTTTATTTTTGTGGTTTTTCGAGACAGGGTTTCTCTGTGTAGCTTTGCGCCTTTTCCTGGAACTCACTTGGTAGTCCAGGCTGGCCTCGAACTCACAGAGATCCGCCTGCCTCTGCCTCCCAAGTGCTGTAATTAAAGGTGTGCGCCACCACCGCCCGGCTCTCTTGCAGTTTTGATGGGAACATGGGACCAGGAAAGAAGGAAACCAGGAAGGGTGTCAGAGGTGGACATTCACTACGCAGAGAAGTGTTTCATCAAGTTGGCCGCATTTTTCCTAATTATCTGTGTGTGAGTGTTGAGAAACAAAGACATTCAGAAGTCACTTGATAAATTGTTTCATAGTTCAGCTAACACCTAGCCTGCACCATTCTAAGAATTCTGACCTGTAAAATGATGCTTTTAAGCCGGGCGTTGGTGGTGCACTCCTTTAATCCCAGCACTCGGGAGGCAGAGCCAGGCAGATCTCTGTGAGTTCGAGGCCAGCCTGGGCTACCAAGTGAGCTCCAGGAAAGGCGCAAAGCTACACAGAGAAACCCTGTCTCGAAAAACCAAAAAAAAAAAAAAAAAAAAAAATGATGCTTTTATTTTTCACATTGAGAAGTGTGTGTCTTACCAGTAGGTAGCATACAAGATGTCTTTATATAAAAAATTTATAAATTGTTTTTAATTTCTTTTAATTTTACAAAGCACACACATGCGAATGTGTAGGTGAATGAGCCCTTTTTTCCATTTTATAGGTTAGGTTGGGGATAGGTCAAGTAGTAATCTTTAGTATGTCTGGTCCTTAGAAAGGCTATGAGTTTGACTTTCACATTGAAAAAAAGACAAATATAGCAAGTTTAGTGTAAGTATATGCAGTGAAATCACTGAATGAGACCACATCTTGGGTAGAAAAAAAAGTTTAATGGGGAAAAACTGCTGAGCTATCTCAAGAAAGTAGAGAACAGCAGCAAGGCTGAGTAGAAAAAATGAGTGTCATAGGAGACCTTGGGTGGGAGATGGGAATGTTCATGACAACTGAAACTGGTTATATTAGTGGGTGTCAGATGTTCCTTTTCCTAGGGTTATATTAGTGGGTGTCAGATGTTCCTTTTCTTAGGGTGACTATTCATTAGGGAAGAATGAGGAAGCTGTGGTCTTTCGATAATTTAAGCTCCAGAGTCGTGAGGTTTCAGAGAAATTCTGGAGGCTAGGCTTCTGTTTCCTAGTGGAGGCATGCCTGGGCTTAGCTCCAGCAGCCGTTTTTGGGTATTGTCAGCTGTGCCACCATTTTAGGGGTCTGCTGGCGACCTTAAACCTAGTTAACCAAAATAAGTACAGTTTCTTTTCTATGACAATATATTATTAGATTGGGAATATATATTAGTAAGAATTAACTATAAAGGATTCACATGTCTGAAAAAAATCTGTGAGAAAATTTTGGGAAACTCAAAGGTTTAGGATTACTTGCATATGTTTAAAAATTAAAATTAGTACTCAAAATAGTTTTGTATTTCATTACATTAGCAATTATAATTGTTTAACTTGATTTAAATTATTTTACATTATTTATTATTTATGTGTGTGCCTATGTGTGTACATATGTGCATGCATTATAAGCATGTTGATCAAATGAAAACTCGCTGGAGTGAGTTATCCCCACCAGAGAGCTTAAGCAGCTGTTCTTTACATTTCAGTACCTAATTTGACTCTGTCTTAGGTAGTGTTTTTATTACTGTGATGAAACACTGAAACCAGTTTGGGAAGGAAAGGGTTTATTTTAGCTTATATGTCTCAGATTACAATATATCACAAAGAGAAGTCAGGTCAAGAACTCAAGGCAGGAACCAAGAGGCAGGAACTGAGATAAATGCTGTGCAGGAATGGTGCTTACTGGCTTCCTCCTACCATTTTCCTTGGTCTGCTTTGAGTGTCACCACCTACTGTGAACTAGATTCTCCCAAATCAATCATTAATCAAGAAAATCTGGTGGGAACATTTTCTCAACTGATGTTCCATCTCCCAGATGAACCTAGCTTTTTATCAAGTTGACATAAAAATATCCAGCACAGATACTAAGTTTAATCTTTATGACACTCAAAAAAAGTATAGAAATGTCAGATAAATGTGGTATCTGGGCCTTAAACTCTGGTGATCAAGTTTAGTGTTAAGTTCTTTTACCTGTGGAGCATCTGGCTGGCTCTGACTTTTAAGATCAGATTACATATTGTAGTTAAAATTTCAACTATTCCATGACTCTTTTTCCTGTTGCATAGTCCCACATTAAAAGATTATTATTTCATATTGAGAATTCATGGTCTGAACACTCCAGTATATCTGCTTATGTTTAGAATTACTCTTTCACAAACTTAGAAGAAATAGTTCTTCCTAGCTATGACCTTGGAGGGAATTTGAGAATTAATATGTAACATCTGTGAATCACTCTGAGTTCTTTGAAGGAGTTTTAATATCACAGAAATCTAAGAGATTGTGAAAGAGCAATGTATTAAAGACATTTTATCCTTCAGCAGATTAATCTTTGACAGAGCCTCAGGCAACTGCTAGGATGTTAGTATCACTGTCAATTATCCTCCTGAAGAGACAGGTGTAATAGTTACACACCACTTCTCATGTTACTTTTTGTGTCTTATGACTCCAACTGATAGAAAGAAAGAGAAAAAGTTGAACAAATAAATCAAGAAATAATATGCTATCTTCTTAAGTCTTTTAAAATTCTTGTCCTTTTAAACTATGCAACAAAGTGAAAAAAATTGAAGTAAATATCTTAAAATGGAAAGTGATATGTAAAATGGAAAATTCATGTGATGTTTTTAAACTTCTATATTTCATGTAAACATATATATATATATATATATATATATATATATATGGGAATATATATATATATATATATATATATATATATATATCCTGATAAACCTCAAAATAAAGCTCCTACATAAGAGTATTGGAGGAGTTATATTCATGTTTTGAAATATATTAAAAACTATATTTTAGTGGACTTGAACTGGCTCTGAACATATACTATAGTTTTGAGACTTTAGTTCTAAGTCAGGGGCAGCTGTGTTAAATGTAGAAGTCAGGCAGTGGTAGCACATGCCTTTATTCCTAGCATTCAGGAGGCAGAGATTCATGCGGATCTCTGTGAGTTCAAGACACTGGGAACAGAGCTAGGCATGTTGGCACATGCCTTAAATCCCAGTACTAATTAACCATAGAGGTTTGGATGTCTGTACAGACAGACAGGAAGTGATAGATAAAGCTAGGTAGAAAAAGGAAGTGATGCACCTGGGTGGAGAGAGGAAGTGAGATGGCAGGGACTTTGGATATAGTCATGAGTATACAGTAAGTAGCTGTCTCTTGGGCTGAGGATTTCCTAGGGTAAGAACACTTGGCTGTAGCTTGTTCTGTTCCATAGAGGACACTCCTCTATGTCCTCTGCATCAGTTCCTGCCTTCAGGTTCCTGACTTGAGTTCCTTTCCTGACTACCTTAAATGATAGACTATGAAGGTGAAATAAATTCTCTTCTTCTTGCTTTTCTTCATAGTGTTTTAGCACAGGAAAACCTAACTAAGAAACCTAACTAAGATACTTCTCAACAAATAAAGTCTGTTTATACCAGATGTAGACCATTATAACAACCACAAGCAATAAAAATTATAAGGTCAGAAGAACAGGATATCTGCTGTGAGATTGTGTCTCATTGAGGAATCTACCCTTATGCCTGGCTATAAGGGATATATTTCATGGGGTCCCAACCTTAGAATTTCCAGCAACAAAAAATGTGAGAAAAGGAGAATACAGTCTTCCCATAAAAGCCTTCCCCCTACTGAACGTACGTGTGTGTGTGTGTGTGTGTGTGTGTGTGTGTGAAAGTTAAGGATAACTTTTTTCTGCTGGGTCAAATGGTAAAAATTTAACTGTTTATCCCAAATACAACATGAAACTATTTAGGAAATACTTACATACAAGAGAGGAACCCAATATAATGTTGGTGTTGGAAGGGTATGTTTAGTTTGCTAATAGATGCTGCCCAAAATAATTTTCTTTCTGAGGAATTGATTTTTGATAAACTTTATAGAAATCCAGTTTGGAAATCTGATACTACGTTCCAAATAGTGTGCAGAAAAGCAGTATAATGTGGTAGGTACCTCATGGTGGCCAGCATTTATTCAACTCTGATATTTCATCATGAAGCTGTTAGGAAATACGTGAGAATATGTGAGGAATCTGGTTCATGCTGTTTTTTTCCAGACATTTGTTTGAGGTAGTAAATTCTCTCACGTAAATGCTTTCTCAGTTATGACACATTAAGACAACTTCTCTGCTCTAAACTGCACCTGCTCTTCTCACTTTCATGAACATTGGGATTACTGTACCCAAAATGTCACAAAAATAAGTCTGAAGTAACATAAATTTAGTGAAATTAAATTTATAAATTTTCAATTGTGTTAATATTTTAGCAATATAAATTTATTAAACCACTAGTATTTTAAGTAAATATTTCGTTAAATGAAAACACAGTTTTTGTGCTTAATGTTTCCCACCTACCAAAGACACAAAGTATTAAAGAGTAGAGCAATATGAAATAGTAAAAGCAATCCAAGAGGCAAGGCTTCGGGTTCAGTGTGACAATTATTGACGACTGAAAAGAAACAGCAATCTTTTGAAGATTACATTAGATATAAGTTGTAAGTAAAAATGTGTCTCTAAAAATTTAAATTTAAAAGAACATGTGAAGGATAGGACAGAAAAATTTTAAAAACCATACTAATTCTTGAAGTGAGATAACATTAGCATTTAATTAAATTGCAAATTGGTGTAATGTAGAATTAATCTTATCTGGAAAAAAGGAAAAATCTTCACTGAAATATTTTGTACATTGTAATAAATGAAATGATTTGACATTTTAAATAAAGTTCTTTTTATAAAGCTAAATTAATAGAATTACTTGGGCTAGTCCTATCCATTAGTCTTTCAAACTTGGTGTATTATTGTAACTTTTCAACACTTAAACATTTAAAAATCTATAGTAATATTTATTTACAAAACATTTTTATCATTTATTAGGACTTTCCATAGGGAATAGAAGTCTTACTTTTGTTATAAACTTATTCAATCTTAATTTATCTCAAATAAGCATAGAAGTAATTTATTAATTGAATGTGCCATAACCTTCATGAACAGTATTATCTGCAATCTATGACATTCTTAGCATAATTTACAATTTTATAGAATATTGGATTCAACATGTCCCCTAAAAGTCTGAAACATCGAGAATATGTATAATTTTAGGAATTAAGCATAGGGAGTGCAAATGAGTCATTACTTTATGCAAACTAAGGTATCAAATAGCACTTAAAATGGTCTGACTTTATTCTACGCAAAACTCAGTCCAATCTCTCTTTTTTCCTTTCACCTTGTTTTCTATCATTTTCTTTGACCTTGCTAAATTTTATCAAAATGGCTATTTTTAGTTGGACATTACATAGTGCTTATTGTACTTTTATTATTTTATTCTATTTTAGTTTTATGCTGAAATACTTGATCTTCTTTCCAATTTGGTTTGCTGTCTTGTGATTCTCAAAAGTTGGATCTTAACTTTTTAAAATTTATGCTTTGCTGAGATTTTAAAATATAATATATATAATATATATATAAAATATAATATATATATATAGGTAAAAAGACTCTTTCTTTATTGGTCTGGAATCACTACCAGATGGTACTTAGGCAGAAATCATGACTGGAGCCTCCATGGTCTACCTAAACCTAAATTAAAGCAGGAGGAATGCAAGCCTGTCCTCTATAGTAAAACTCTGTCAGCATAAATCAAAAATAAGTAAGTAAGTAAGTAAATAAATAAATAAATAAATAAATAAATAGTAAAATAAAATAAAGAATAATGATGTGATTCAAAACAGGAGCACAAGATGGGATATGGAAAGATAAGGGAAGAAACATAAGTGGAGAAGGGTAAGTCTGAGTCTTGTGAAGTCTTCCAGGGTATAATTACGAAGAGAAATGGATGGCCATGAAGAGACTGACTAGTGTCTGCTTCATACTGAAGGAAAGATCTGGGTGTTATGTAACATTGAGTTTGAAGGCCAGCCACAGCAAATGAAACAGTTTGATGACAATTGCTCTAAAGTAGATAAAAACTAAAGGAAGGTGGAACAAGAGTGAATCTTATGAACTAAATTCACATAAATGTATCATTCAAAGAGAAAGGATTTGTAATAGACCTTTTTTCACTTCTTTTTTGAATTAAATTTTTTTATTCATTTTACATACCATCCACAGATCCCCCTCTCATCCCTCCTCCCTCCCCCACCTACCCTCCCACCTTCTCCCTGAGGCCTCATCCCTTCCTCCTAAAAGGCAAGTCCTCCCATGGGAGGACAGCAAAACCTGGTACATTCAGTTGAGGTAGGACCAAACCCCTCCTCCCTACATCAAGGGTGAGCAAGGTGTCCCACATAGGTAATGGGATCCAGAAACCCAGCTCATGCACCAAGGATAGACCCTGATCACACAGCCAGGGAGCCCTCAAACAGACCAAGCTACACAAATGTCTCCTGTATGAAGAGGGTCTAGTCTGGTCCTATGCAGGTTCCACTGTGTTCGGTTTAAAGTTTCTCAATTCCTATGAGCTTGGTTCAGTTTTCTCTGTAGATTTCCCGATCATGATCTTGACTCCCCTTGCTCATATAATCCCTCTTCCCTCTCTTCAACTGGGTTCTTGGAGTTTTTACCTGGTGCTTGGTTGTGGATCTTTGGATCTTCCTTCCATCATTTACTAGATATGGCAACTTCTCAGAACATTGGGAATAAATCTACCTCAAGATCCAATGATACCACTCTTGGGAATAAACCCAAGGGATACTCAATCATACCACAAGTACTCAGCTGTAAAAAACAATGACATCATGAAATTTGCAGGCAAATGGATGGAACTAGAAAATATCATCCCGAGTGAGGTAACCCAGAGTCAGAAAGACAAACATGGTATGTATTCACTCATAAGTGGATACTAGAATTAAAGCAAAGGATAACCAGACAACATCCCACAGCTTCAGAGCAGCTAGTAAACAAGGTGGACCCTAAGAGGGACGCATGGATCACCTTGGGAAGGGAAAACAGAGGAGATCTCCATGAGTAAACTGGTGGTGAGGGGGAGAAATAGAGGGGAGAGACTGGGGGATGAAAACATGAGGGAACAGGATGTTAGAGCTGGGGAAGAGATGGAGTGGGAGATTGGTGAAAGAGATGTCTTGATAGAGGGCAACATTATGGGGTAAAGAGAAACCTGGTGCTAGGGAAATTTCCAGAAATCCACAAGGACGACCCTAGATTAGACTACCAGCAATAGTGGAGAGGCTACCTGAACTGGCCTAACCTGGTCATCAAATTGGTCAATACCCTAACTGTCATCCTAGAGCCCTTTTGTTTTTTAACAAGATTGATCCTCTTTTTTTAAAATATTCCATAGAATATTGGAAAATTTCAATTTTCAAGTAATAAATCTGTATGAGCATGCTAGAATATGTTGTTAGTATTTCCACAGAAAATATCCCAGACAGACTGGGAGAGAAAGTCAACAGGACTCACTACTGCTGCAGTAAGAGAGAGGAATGTGTTGTGTGGTACTTTGTTTGTGTTCTGACAAATAAAGCTTGCCTGGAGATCAGAGGGCGGAGCTAGCCACTAGGTAACCATAGAGGCCAGGCAGTGGTGCCTTTTATTCCTAGCACGTGGGAGGAGGAAGCAGGAAGATCAGGAGTTCAAGGTCACCCTGGGCTGCAGGAAATTGAACCAGTCTAAAAGAGAAACAGATCCAGGCAGTGATGGCATACACCTTTAATCCCAGCACTTGAAAGGAGGAAGCAGGAAGATAAGAAGTTCAAGTCTACTCTTGGCTACATGAGATTGAACTGGCCTAACAGAGAAAGAAGAGCCCAGTGGTGATGGTGCACACCTTTAACCCCAGCACTAGGGAGGTGGAGACAGGAATATAAGATGGGTAGAGACAGGTTCTCAGGGCTGCCCTATTCAGTCTGAGGATTCATAGAGACAGGATACCCTACTTGGTCTGAGATTTCAAAGACTTAAGAAGTCTCTAGTTGTTAGCTGTTCTGCTTCTCTGATCTTTCAGCCTTCACCCTAATATCTGACTCTGGGTTTTTATTGACTAAGATTAATTAGATTCATATTTCAAGAATGATTCTATGGAATAGTCCTGGGATGCTAAACAGTAACTTGGTCAAAGGAATACAATCATTTGTTATTTTTTTCCTTAATAAGTGAGTTTTGAATTGAGTCTGAAAAATAATGGCAGTATCTTTCTTTTAAATTTTAAATGTTGTATTTGAATGATATGTAAACATGAAAATTGCCCGTGAAAGTTTTTGTGTGCTTTTTATAATTAATATACTGCGCAATACCTAAATTAGATTTAAAAAAAATCACTACTTTCTCCTCACCATCAGTTTCTGGTGAGAACATTCAAAACAGTGCTTTATAAGTTGTTTCTCTTTGTCCTTACTTATTGTGTTTATTTAATTTAGTTCTTTGAGAATCTCATACATGTATAAACATTCTGATAACTTTCTCCCCACTTACTGTTTCTTGTGCTCTCACTGCCCTTTCTACCCTCTCCTCCTCCTCACCAGTGCCTTCACCAGACTCGTTACTTTTGGTTTTGGTTTTGGATTTTTTGAGACAGGGTCTCTCTCTGTGTAGCTTTGAAGCCAGTCCTGGAACTCACTCTGTAGACCAGGCTGGCCTCGAACTTACAGAAATCTGCTTGTCTCTGCCTCCTCAGTGCTGGGATTAACGGCGTGTACCACCATTGCCTGGCTTGGTTTTATTTTATAACCCACTTTATTTAACTTGTACAGTGTGAGTGACCATTGGGTTGGAACTATCAGTTATGATGTAGTGAGTTCTGCTGTGGGTACACAACTGAAGGTAAATGACTCCTTGTCTTCCCATATCATTTAGTAGCAAATTGTTCTGTAATGAGGGATAAGGATGTTTGATCCCTCCCTCCACCCCTAGATTCTTGAGATCATTCCTGTGAAAACCTGGTGCAGGCATCCAAAGCTGCTGTGTTTGTGACTGCAATGGCAGTATATTGCTCAAGGGGTGAAATTTTATGGCACTTTCCCTTTTACCAGCTCTTACATTCTTTCTACGCACCCTTCCACAAGGTTCTCTAAGCCATAGAAACGATGGTGCAAATGTCCTGTTTAAAGATGAGCACTCATTTGTCACTTATTTTCAGCACCCGTGCAGCCATGAGTATCTCCTTCGTTGTTCTGACTAGAAAGAAATGGTTGTTATTAAGACATTTGACTTTAGTATAAAACCTCTTCTAGGTTTCTGCAACTTTCTGGACAATGGCAAGTAATAAAAGATGCCAGAAAAAAATGGAAGATTTTTAAATTGGTGTAAACTTCAGCATAATTCTTTATAAAGGAACAGATACCAATAATTGTTGAGTATTTTGTCAATTATATATGTATACATGTCATGAGTGTATACACAAATAATATAGGCTAAAAGAAAACAATGAAGAATCACTGCTTGAGAATCTTAAGGAAGAGATCCTCCAAAAAGAGATTAGTTTTATGTAAAGGTAGGTGAGGGTTGAAAGTGAAACTGAGAATCTAGAGTAATTTTAATCCTAATGTTTACAAACAGATTTATTCAATATTTTTACTGAGCGTCTCTTGTACATGTGAAACTGAACTTTGGAACACATAATGGAAAATACTTTCCTATGTTTAGTGAGGTGTGATTTTTGTTGTTGTTGTTGTTGTACAGATAAAGCAGGGGGAAGGAGACCTTGGCTCAGAAGTGTGTATTCCAGAGGTGATAGGGTGAACAGAACACTTTAGAATTCCCTCAGAAACACAGTAGCTGTTTACAATGCTGTGCAGATAGTGTCATGGCATTCATGTTCTCTCCAATTGGGACTGTCAATCATGAGTTTATAACACAAAGAGGTACTTCTATTGCTCTCTATAAGGAGAACTAATCCCTATGAACACCACAGCATTTGCAGGGCATAGTGTTCTGACCTGTGGCATAGAACAATGATCAAAAGCTGCAGGGTCACAAACATACAAAGAAAAGCAACTGTAAAGCAAACTGGTAGTAAGAAAGTGGTTGGCTATTTCATAGAGTATTTTGTAGGCCATCAATTTGCTTAGAGTTTGAAAATTGAAACTGTATTTGAAGTGTATTTTGGGGATGTTTATTAAGAGATATTAACAATACAGCTTTTAAACAGAAGGAAAAAATGTTGGAAGTGATGAATAAGGCTTTGGAGAGGAGGGAATGGTGGGGTGGATCTGATCCAATCAAATTATTTGTAAGTATGAAGCTCTCAAACAACAAAAAGGAAGAAAAAAGCAAAAAAATTCATAACTGCTATTTTAGTGCATGAATGAAATGTAGCTAGAGACTAGTGCTATGACAATGTGAAACTAAAGAATTCTTTCTAGACATTAGACTTTTGGAATATGAATACACTATAATAAATGGAAAGTAGTTTCACGTGATACATATATATATATATATATCACGTGTGTGTACATATATGTATATATGTTTGTATGAATTTACTTAATTTTATGATATATATCTATATTTATTGATAGGTGCTCAGATTTTCCTTTCACAGTGCAGTTCTTAAGTAGTGGCTACTGTTCCACTGACTACATTTATAAACCTAGCTTTCTCATGGCTAGCAATGTCCCATATAAGTAGCTCTTTTCAGTAGAGTGTGAATGAAAGTCTCAAGTGTTATTTCAATCCCACTGCTTTGTTTACAAGACAGATGTGTTTCTTTCCTGTAACTGCATGTGAATAATAACAGGGCCATGTAGCACAAAAGGCTGTGTGAAGACAGAAGACTGAGTCATTAAAAAAACACATGCCGGGCGCTGGTGGCGCACGCCTTTAATCCCAGCACTCGGGAGGCAGAGGCAGGCGGATCTCTGTGAGTTCGAGGCCAGCCTGGGCTACCAAGTGAGTTCCAGGAAAGGCACAAAGCTACACAGAGAAACCCTGTCTCGAAAAACTAAAAAAAAAAAAAAAAAACACATGAGGATGGAAAGATGACTCAGCAGGCAAAGCCACTTACCACCACAAATGATTGTGTATTGTCCTCTGACTGACACACACGCAAATAAATGGATACATTTAATATAATAAATATTTTTGAAAAATATAGAAAAATAAAACCCATTTATTAGCATAATCCAATAGGCACAGCAAATCAGCAAAATACCCCTTATCTTTATAGCAATGTACCCATGCATATATGTCATATTCATATACCAACAGCACGCGCACACACACACACGCGCACACATGCGTGCACGTGCACACACACACACACACACGCACACACACACACACACAGAGAGGGAGAGAGAGAGATCTCATTATGTTTCCCAGCATCTCAGCTTACTGTTGGACTCTTGGATTATGCTCAAATAACCACTCTACCTTAGCCTCCAAGTGTAGGGATTACAGGTACACAGGTGTGCACCATCATGCACACTGTTCAGTACAAAATTTAATTTACTCATTTCTAGTTAAACTAGTTTAACATAAGATTGTGACCAAATTTTGAAAAAAGAGGAATAATATTAAGTCTATCATATTATATAAAATATATTTTTAAATTTTTATTTTTGAAAATTTAATACAGTTGTACAATAAAATATGATTACATCCACAACTGTTTCCTTCTTATATATCTCACTTATTCCTCTTGACAGATCCTCCCTCTTCTTATGTCTTTAAAATATTAGCCTCAATTCAATTTTGGCATTTTTATTGCAACCATTTTTAGTAATATAGCCTAACTTATAGGACTTATTTTCAACTTATTTCATTGAAATATGAAAGATAGCACTGAAATAATTCAACTCAAACAAAGCTAATTGTACCAGGGAGATAGGTAGTAGAGTCTTCCATATTTCTCCTTCGACAAATGGGTAGTTGTTACAAGCAGTTTCTTTAGGGAATGATGGCATCTATATAGGCCTTCAATATAAATTCAAATGTAAAAAAGAAAAAAGATACATTCAACATTTCATTTCCTCTAATATAGCATGGATTTTAAGTAAAAATAAAAATAATGAATTTTTTGAAGGAGTAAAATACTGTGGGATGTCGTTCTGTATGCTGTGAATATGTGTTGTTCCGATTGGTTGATAAATAAAATGCTGATTGACCAGTAGCCAGGCAGGAAATATAGGTGGGGCAAGCAGATGAGGAGAATTCTGGGAGGAGGAAGGGCTGAGTTAGGAGTTGCCAGCCAGACACAGAGGAAGCAAGATGACAAGGCAGAACTGAGAAAAGGTACTAAGCCATGTGGCTAAAAATAAATAAAAATTATGGGTTGATTTAAGTGTAAGAGCTAGTCAGTAATAAGCCTAAGCTAATGGCTGAGCAGTTATAAATAATATTAAGCCTCTGTGTGATTATAATTTATAAAAGGCTGCTGGACTGTGGGTGAGAAATTTGTCCTGACTGCAGGCCAGGTAGGACACAGGAAATCTTCCAACTACAACTGGTGCCTTCCAACTACAACTGGTTGGGCATTGATCCAAATAGATCTAAGAAAGCTTAAAGATTCTGAATGCACAGAAACAAAGCCACACTAGGCTTTCTAGTCTCACAGTCTCATGCCAGCAGCAGCACAGAGTCATCTCCCGACAGCTGCCTACAAGATTGAGCGCCAGCCTCCATGAGCTAAGCAGCATGGCTGCAGATTCCTGCTACAGTACACAGAGGCATCTCCAAGCCACGAATTGTCATGCGTGGTGGATTTAGCCTTTGCTTGTACAGACAGGGAAAAAAAGAGGTTTCTGGGCTACATGCTGCTTTAATGGAGGCATAGACCCACTGCTTCCGAGAGTATGCATAGCTCCCAGAGCTGACAGTACATATACCACCACCATGTTGAAAAGCTGAGGTGGGCAGAGTCAATAGCCAAGGCTGCCACTTCTGTCCTAATCACTCTGCAGTTTAAAGCAATAGATTCACAATAAAACAGATTCAGATGAAATAAACTTCTAAAAGGTTTACAATGTGTGTAAAAGTATGCGTAGGTTTGGAAGAGAGAGAGAAAAGAGAATATAAACAGTTATAAAAAGAAATAGAAAGTATTAAAAAAATAAAGTCTTTAATGAGAAAGTAAAAATAATAGAAAAATAAGCCTCGTAAAGATGGATATCACACAGACAGTCTGGATTATATTGTCTTTGGGATTTTTAACTACAGAGAGACATTTGATTGTAAAAGCTACTGAGTAAAATTAATATGTATATTTTAAAGATACCTTAATTTCAAAATTTATGTCTAAGGATATGTTGCTTTGGAAAAAAGGTTCTGCTTTTGTTTCCACAGAAGATGAGAACCTATGGATTGCTTCCAGGCTCATATGGTTTGATCAAGGAAGACCCCCCTGAGAAGTCTCCAGATGATCCAACATCCAGAACAACTTCAAGGCAACTAGCTCAGATAATACAGCATAACAGACTATTACAGTCAGGACTTGACCATAATACTTAATTTTCTCAGGATCCCCATAAGAATACAGCACCCTCAATCAGCAGGAAATAGCCTAGAACACTACAGCCACATTCCCAAAAATGGATTATGGATATTTGTCTTTGTTAGAGAATAGTTACAAATTGTTATTGGTCCTAGTCAATACCTTTCTAAAAGAAAAAAAGGTGGATAAGATATAGATATGATAGGATGAATGGGTAGATTATTGAATCTACTTTTAAAGAGCAACTTGTTTAAATTGCTATAATTTTAGTTTATTGATACAAATTTAAAGTTAATTTTGGTATACTGTATGTATATTTCTACTCTTGTTTAAAGTATTTTGTTTGTGCAACTCATTTGAAATTGTAGTGTATAGTTGACAAATACAGATTAATAATTAGTCATCTATGATAATCAAATTTATAGTCATGTTAGTTAAGTTTTCTAGGTATACATAGATATAATTCAATTAGGTAGGTAATCTTCAAATACTTCAAAGAAGAAAAGAACATGGCATTTAAAATGTTTTAAAAACGTATGCTTTCCTGGACAATGAGACACATCTGCTCCTGGCAGCACCAATTTACTTCAGAGAGGAGGATGGGCATCAAAAAAACTCCATATGGAGTTTATCTTCTTCTTGGCAAAAATAGCCATTGGGCAAGAAACTGTTCTTGCCTGGACTGTTTGACAAAATGATGTATCGACTGGACGTGCAGGACCCATGGGAAAATGACTACTAAATTTGCCAAAACAAGGCAAGATGGTCCTTCAGGTTCCTGCTTCTCAGAGGAGACTGCAAAACATTCTACAGGACACAGGTAGAAGTTACTAAAAAACACTAGACCTATAGGTTGAAGATGGATGCCCCAATGTTGCAGAGAAACTTTGGATGACTGGCCAGGCAGCCAGCTGTCTCTGTCATTCTAGATTTTTAGAAGTTGCATACAATGCTCTTCTTGTTTACTTAGGTAATATTATATCCCTCTGGGGTCTTTGATGTAGTTGAAGGCTAAATAGTTATAATCATAATTTTCCTTGGTTATGATAAAAGATAAATTAGATATGAGACTTTAGACTAACAAATATAGAATAGATGATAGAATATTTTCTTTCATTTTGCCAAATACAAATAGACTGTAAATCTTGATTAATAACTGTTTTGTTTTATATAATTTTACTACGTTAAAGTTAAAAACTTCCTTTTTGATTAGACAGAAAAGGGGAAGTGCTGTGGGATGTCATTCTGTATGCTGTGAATATGTGTTGCTCTGATTGGTTAATAAATAAAATGCTGATTGACCAGTAGCCAAGCAGGAAGTATAGGCAGGGCAAGCAGATGAAGAGAATTCTGGAAAGAGGAAGGGCTGAGTCAGGAGTCACCAGCCAGACACAGAGGAAGCAAGATGACAAGGCAGAACTGAGAAAAGGTACTAAACATGTGGCTAAACATAAATAAGAATTATGGGTTAATTTAAGTGTAAGAGCTAGTCAGTAATGAGCCTGAGCTAATGGCTGAGCAGTTATAAATAATATTAAGCCTCTGTGTGATTATTTTATGAGGCTGCTGGACTGTGGGTGAGAGATTTGTCCCGATGGCAGGCCAGGTGAGACACAAGAAATCTTCCAACTACAGTAAAAAAATAACTTTTCTATTTCCACTAAACAAATATCTATGATAAATTACCATTCTAGTTATTAAATAGATCATTCATACTTTATTTTATAATTGCTTGTTTTCTCACCTATCTCTTGTTTACCTGGCATTAAAGGTATTCATTATAAAAATATTTGATTTAGCCGGGCATTGGTGGCGCACGCCTTTAATCCCAGCACTCGGGAGGCAGAGGCAGGCGGATCTCTGTGAGTTCGAGGCTAGCCTAGGATACCAAGTGAGCTCCAGGAAAGGCGCAAAGCTACACAGAGAAACCCTGTCTCAAAAAAGCCAAAAAAAAAAATATTTGATTTAGAGTAATAATCTATAAGCTAGTGAGAATTTACAAAGTTTCTAGTGTATTTAATAATTTTAGGAATTTTTAATATGTTGCTATTATTAGATTAATCTTTTGATCTGTCTTCAGTAAAGTATTCACTAGCCAGCTGATTAAAAAAAAAAAAAAAACAGAACACAATATTCGATTGAACCTACAAATTCTAAACTCTAGGTTAAAACTTATGGTCTAGCTCCATTTCCAACTTAATCATTAGTGTATTAACTACTAGATACCCTAATTTTACCCTGAGGTTATTACTCAGAATATAACAAAATTGCTAGAAGTCCATCATGTCGTACCTAGGAATAAATTGACTGATAAATGGAATTTAATTTAGAAATGTAATTGAATCATAAAATATAATGTTTTTTATGTATTCTCATTTAAAGTTCTAATATGATTGTGAATTTCTAATGTAAAAGATACTATGTACATTTCCTTGAAATAATTTTATTATCTAGTGAACATAATATTTTCTGAATACTGATCTCATACAGACTGTGGTAGTTTGAATAAAAATTTCCCCCATATGCTCATATATTTGAAAGCTTAGTCATAAGGGAGGGGTTGGAAGGTGTGACATTGTTGGAGTAAGTATGGCCTTGTTGGGGTGGGATTTGATGTTTCAGAAGCCAGGTCCAGGAGCTCTCTCAGCTGTCTGCCAATCTATCTGTATAATTCTCAGCTACCTCTCCAGCACTAAGGCTGCCTGTGTACCTACATGATTTCTGCCATAGTATTAATGGACTAAAACTCTTTAACTGTAAGCAAGTCCCAATTAAATGTTTTTCTTTATAAGAGTTTCCATGATCATGGTTTCTCTATACAGCAATAGAAACTTTTACTGAAACATAGACTTTGGAAGTGTACTGTTTCTATCTATTATACAACTATATGAGTCCATCATCAGTTAATTAGAAAAAATTAGAAATTAATGGAAAGACTGTGATCTCTAGGATCTTTAGGATAAATCTTTGAGGTTATTAGGTTCACATAAGATTATAGAGATTTAAGAAAATATACACTTTCAAAACAAATATTCATTCCAACATGTTGCAGTGCCAAGATAAATATTGTTAACGTTTTACTTTAGTCCAATATGTTCTATACTTCTGTTCCTTCATAAGCACACATTAAACCATGGTTTTCTTATTCTATATCTTCTAAACCTATCTTGTATTATTTTATGTGTTTGGCTACAGGCATGTATGTGTATCACTGACATGCATTGTCATCCTTAGACATTAGACAAGGGAGTCAAATGCCCTGCCCTAGAAGCAGTTACACATGACTGTATACTGCCATGCAGGTACTGGGAATTGAATCCAACTCCATTGCAAGAGTAGCCAGTGATCTTAACCAGTGAGTCATCTCTCTGCCCCTCTTGTTAGTATTCCTTTTTTCCTTCTTTTTTTATTAAGAATTTTTTTATTCATTCCACATAACAACCAAAGATCCTCCCTCATCCCTCCTCCTGCTCCCTTCCCAGTATTTCCCCATCCCCATCCCCTCCTCCAAAAAGATATGGCCTTATTAGCATTCTTAACATGCACTATTTATTACATTTTTGTTCTAAAAATATTTATGTTATGTTGCAACATGCATCATATTATTCTTTAATGTTTCTTTAAAATTGTTGTAGAATATGATACTTGAAAGAAAAATGGCAGCTATGGAGCCTGTTAGATGTTATTTGGCTTTTATTAACACTTGACCACAGAAAATGGTCTGGGGATAGAGAGGTTTAGCAGAAAAAGCTAGCAATGTGGTTCCGTGATTTTGACTTGCTATATTTTAATGAAGATTTCTATCATATAATTAAGAAAAAATTCAGTGATTTACACTGTGTCTAAAATATAACTTACACATATTTTCAACACATATTTTCCAAAAGTCATATTTTTGATTTTGTATAGAATGTAAATTTTGGTCATATACATATTTTTATATATCTATCATGTAATGTCTTTTAAATTATGCAAATGATGATTGAACCCCTGTTACTTTATATGACAGGGAGTATGCCAAATTTTATATTTTAAGTGTAGCCTCTGAACAGACACTTTCTCTAATTTTACAGCTTTCTAAAACATTATTCTTTAGTCAAAAAATGACAAATGTGACTAAATATAACCAAAAGGAAAATGTTGAAATTAGTGTAACAAAGACAACAAGGATGTGAAATAAGTCAAATTCTACGCATTTTACGATACATACTAAAAGAGAAGCTAAACATACGGAGGTATATAAAGAAGCATATTTCAAAACCACGGATATATCTTTGCTCTGATTTAGAACATCAGTTCTAAAGAGCAAATAAGATAAAAACAGTCAACTCTCAAAAGCATGAGAAAGGAAATGGCTTTGATTCTCAGTAATATCATTCTAAACCTAGTACACAGAATAAGACAGAAAGATTTATGAGAAGAGAGATCTGTAGTCCTATTTTCTATCCCGAGATCTGTGATCTTTGTCATTTTGTATAGGAAGAAGCTAGGTAATTAGACAATGGTAAAACTTTAAAACATTTGAAAAGATATGAATTACATTGATGTAAACAAAATGAATTTGCTTTACCTGGTAGGTAAATGAGGAGCAAAATAGGTCATGGAAGGAAGAAAATAATAACAACACACACTAACACACACATTATACTGAGCAAACAAAACCTCATCAAAAATTAATCTCTTCCAAAGGTCTCTGGAGTCAAATCCAAATCCAGGTTATATCCAACAAACAAAATCTTGAGATTTGCATTCCTGTCTACATCTGAAGTTTACTTGGCTTTCTTATGTGTTGCTCAATGTTTTCTATCTTCATTTAAATGTTCTTTATAAATGAGATCTCTTACATTAATTTTAGATGTGTAGAAATCTTCAGGTATGTACAAATTCCAGCATATTTAGTGATTTATAAAGAGTTCCATTTCACATCAATAATTATCTACTAATTATGGATCTATTTTTACCTCTTTCCAAAAATACATATTGTATGTTCATGTGTACACACAAAGTCATTTTTATTTTTTCATAAACACTTTAAATATTGTAGTTATTACACACAAAACACAGATATTCCCTCAAGTCATTGTAGTTTAAATACTGGTAAAATAATAGTGAATTTCCTGTAATTTTCTCTTCTTATCTCTTTACTTTTCTATGTTTCACACTGAGGTTCATGCTTTCTCTTACATGTAATAAGAACAATGTGACCTTATATTATTTCTCCTTCTGGTTATTTCTCTTATTTGACTGATTGATCAGTAGATCTTTACTTGAAATATATATATGAGATTTGGAAATCTTGGTTAATGTAATTGAGTTAATGAAATCTAACAGGGGCTTAATATTGCACGAATTTGGTTGCTGAGTCCTCTTTTCTGGAAAGTCTTAGAGTAGTAATTGAGTCAGACAACTTTATTTTTCATCAAGAATTGAGAGACAGCAGTCAGTCACAACTGAACTATGCTTCAGTGAAGCAAAGATCAAGCAAAGTCACGCATGAGTACATTTCCTTGAAAGTGTCAGGACTTGCACGTAAGATGCTAGAGAGGACATTGTCTACATGTGAAGAACTAAGTAAGGAGAAATGTCGGTATAAGACAGAGCAAAGAAAAAAGAGAAAACAGAATTCCACAGAGGCAGAGGCAGAGGCAGAATAGGTGAAAAGTGCTGGGATACATCAAGCCAGAACAGGTCCTTGCATCAATCAACCTGTTATGCAATGGAGATGCACAAGCCCCATCCAAATAAGATAGATAGGTCTGGGGACAAGAGACTGGCAATCTCACCCTCCGGGGAAGCCCACAGCCCTTGTAAAGACTGAAAACGATCTGAGGGCTGGATTAATCGTCAAAAAAAAAAATCCCATTTTGTTGACAAATGTGTTTGAACGGGATTTGTCCTGGAACAATCCTGGGATAATATATATTTTTTGAAACTGAGCTATGTTGAGTTACTGCAAACAGAGAACAAATACATTGGGGGAGTGTAGCTTATTACAGCCCCATGGTAAGAAATAGCAATGGAAAGCAGTTGTTGAGCATTTGAGGGCTGTGTGATGACAAAGTGTGGCCGAAGGGAGCATGGCTCAGGTAGTGAAAATCAAAACTTTGCTTTCAGTCCCCAGGAACAGAATTCATCAGCTGAAGGTAACTCAGAAGTGTGATAGTTCTAAGTCAGATGTCAGCAGGTATATCAGCCTCTGGAGCCACCTATCTATGGTTGACTAGAATAGAGATATTAAACCTTAAAGGATCTTTAAAGTATGGAGACACCAGTACATATCTTAGTGCTGGGGCTGACTTTCACACTCCCTGTGCACCTGAGAGTCATGGTAATGTCAAATACTTAACCACTCCAGGATTATAAACTTGATAATCCCAGGAGAGTCAGAGAATCCACCCAGGCTAGAGAAAGCAGAGCTAAGAGTGGAAAACACAGCTGTGTGGCATAGAAAGAGAAGACGTTGTTAAAGTAAGGTGTCAGTTATTCAGTGCAAGTTCAAAAGCAGTTTAAACCGCGAGGAACCAATGAAATGACATGTTTGACCATATCCTCTCCCGCAGGTGAATTATGCTAGCAGTTGAAGGAACCAGCAGAAGGTGCTCTGAATCTGATAGCTCACAGCGGCTTGGTCACTAGAGCTTTCCTCATTTTTAGCTACAATTTTAGCAGCATTTTTACAATATTCCATTTAAACAGTTTGAAAATTTATTCCCCTGCATACACTCATCTAAATGTTCTTGGGTAGCTTTTTCATTACTAGGCAAAGTAGCCCCCCCCCCCGCAACTTTTTTCCTTTGTTTTTCTATTACGCTTTTAATTTTTATTCTCTATTATATTATAAAATATTAATTTTATATACCTTGTTTACAAAAGTAAAATCTGTTTTCATTTTTATTCCCTTTTTTATATGTATCTAATTTTGTTAGAACTATCTCACTATTGAGATTGTTTTTCTTTTTCTTTTTGTCTTTTAATCTTTTTGTCTTTTCTAAATTTTTGTCTTATATACTGCATAACATTCTTCTCTCCTCATTGTATTATCTTTTACCATGCTCCTGTGTTTTTCTTAACTCTGCCTTCTTCTTTTACCTTATTCATTTGCTAGCTCCAATGTACCCTAAATAATTTATAAATCCGTAGCACATTTTAACATTACTTTTCTGATATTTTCTTTTGTGATCATTGGTGATGTGTTATTGGGCTAGGGTAGAATTTTATTGTATCTCTATATCTTAAATAGTTTGATGTTTTAAGCCAGTTCTTTTTCTGAATGATATTGGATATTGAGCTCCAAAGGTAAGTTGCAGTGGAGATTTCAATGAGCATGGTAGGCTAATATATTTTAATGTTTTGTTCCCAGTGGTTGGACTAGTTAAGAAGAATCAGGAGGTGTGGCCTTTTTAGAGGAGGTTTCAAACGCCTATGACAGGTCCAGTCTTGCCCACTTCCCCTGCTTCCTGAAGAATGGATGTAAGCTCTCAGCTACTGCTCCGTAACCATGCTTCCGTACTGCCATGTTCCCTATCATGATGCTAATGAACTAACTTCTTGATACTGTAAGCATGCCTCCAATTAAATGCTTACTTTTATGTGTTGTCTTGGTAATTATGCTTCCTCAAGGTTATAGAATACTAACAAGGCAGCTGCTCAATAAGAAAATCCCAAATAAAAGTAGAAGAAATATACAGACAAAATAAAGACAAATTCCATTCAAAATATCATATCTCAAAAACTACTGAGTTCAATGATACTGAAACAAGTGAAGCCACAGACAAGCATTATGGAAAAATTATTTGTAAAAATGGCCAATAACCACAAGGAGACTAAATATATGGTTTTAATTAAGCTTTGGAAGTCAGAAACACAGAAAAACTAGACAAGAAAAGTAGATGAGTAGATTAGAAATAGGGATAAAAATGTTTACAAGTATAAAGAAATCATCAGAAAGGCATTGAGATGAGAACAATAGAAATATTGAAAAGATACAACTGCAGGAGAAGTAATACGCAGATAGCATGAACATAAAAACAGGTTATAATTCAAAAGTCCAGGGTTATTTGAAACTGGAAAATATTTTCTCTGTAGAAAATAGTAAAAATGATAAGATTTCCTAATAAGCCCTTTTAAGCCAAATAGTAGCTGAATTATACATATAAATATTGATTAAATGGTGGGATACAGAAGAAATCTATCTTCATCTCTTCAGAGAGCTATGTTTTACTTAAGTTGCATAAGTGAGATTCCTATTCATCTTCCCCTTCACTGTTTGATTTATGGTAGACATTTTTCTATAGGCTAATCCATAATCTAAAAAGATTTTAGCCTTCCCTCCTGAAAGTATAGTCAGTATATTATTTCATCAGCTTGATACTATAGAATCATATTACATAAAATATATAGAATATACAAATTCATAGAGCCAGAAAGATTAGATGTTATCTCAAGATGGAGAAGAAAGGAATATGAAACAATGATTTCCTAAATACAGAGTTTCTGTTTTGTGTGATGGAAAAGCCCCCAAAATGGACAGTAGTATCAGGACATAATATCATGAATGTAACAAATCAATACAATTAATGTAATTAATGAATATCATAAATATAGTTATTGAATGAATACCGCAAATGTAATCAATGAATACCACAAATGTAGTTAATATCATGAGTATAGTTAATGAATATCGTGAGTGCAATTAATATCTTGAATGTAATTCATGCCACTGAATTGTGAACTTAACAATGGTTATAATTGCAAATATTATGTTCATTTAAAAAAATAAGGTGGAATGTAATCACCATACATTATATGTGTGTATGACATTGAAGACAGTGATGTTCTAAAATAGAAAGTGGTGATGGTGTCATGGGCCTATGAGGATGCTGGACTAAAGTCTACCAAATTGTACAAGCAGGAAAATTGTATACTTTGTGAACTATTTGTCAATAAAGATTTTACAAAACATAAGAAAAAGAAATGTTAAAAAGGAAACATTCAATAAATGAAACAAAAGCCAATGGAAAAAAAGATTGAATAGACTTTAACTAGTGGGAGAAAGAATATCAAGGGTGTGAATGGAAAGTCAAAGAAGTTCAACATTAAAAGACCAATAATGAAAATAAAGAGAATTCACAATGTTAGGCATCTGGTAATACCAGCAAGAGTAATGATGAAATATCCTTGAGCCAAAGAAGGAGCAGGTATGGAAAAGACGAACAGCATCTGTTCAGTAAAAGCAAACAGTAACATCTCCACATCCAGAGAAAAAATTAATATGTAAACAAAACAAGCATTTAGAACCATAAATGTATACGACCAGAGAAAAAGCATTCCATACTGTTTTATAGTCAAGATGTCAATATATATAAAAAGATGTGTATGTATTTCAAAGGCTGTAGGTAGAAGGCAGAGAACTGTTAAGAGTACTGTTACTCTTCCATTTGACTGGAGTTTGGTTCCTCATACCCATGTAAGGTAGCTCACAATTGTCCATAAATCCAGGTTCAGATGAAATGATGCCCTCTTTTGTCTCTGTTGGCCCCACAAACATCATAAACTCATACAAGCACACACGTATACATAAATAAAATAAAACTTTAAAATCTATAAAGAGAAATGTCAATTCACCTACTAAAGCAGAAATATTAGATTAACATCAGGTCTTTCACCAGCTTTATTTAATGCCGGGAGCACATATAATGATATATTTCAAACTTTGAAAAATAAGTAACTGCTATCCAAGATTGCTGTTTCCAGAAAATTTATCATTTGGAATTGACAGAGAAATTAAGATATTTCAAGAAAAGAACAAAACAGCCCATGACAACCAAAGTCTAACTGTGAAATACATGTAAAGAGTAAATAAAGGGGGAGGAAGAATGTCACAGTCACAAGACTTAGGGGGACTCAAACCATGGCACGGGTCTTGTGTATTATAGTTTTTGATTTTCTCTCTATGGGATTTGTACATGCAAGTGTGTTTGTGTTCATTTCTTGTTTTTTATAAATCTTTATGTACATAGAGAAGAAACCATGGAGGGAAGAGGAGAACTCAAAAGAAGAGGAAGGGCCATGGAATTCAGGTGACAGAAAAACATAAGGCAAGACTCTTTGGGAGAATGAGGGCGATCAGCAGCAGGGGATCTAGGGGACACGGGTGTGGCCAAGAAGAATATGTAATACCACATGTGTAAAAATGATCTAATAAAACCTATCATTTCTATTCAAAGTTTAACATTTTAAATAAAGAACAGAGGGAAATATTGTCACTAAAACTGTCTCCTTTAATATTTTTATCTCCATAAAAAATTCTTAAACCCAAAGTAATGATAAATTTCATACAGAGAATGGTAATAGATTCTCTAGACAAGAATAGAAGGGAAAATAGGAAGTAAATGGAACGGATAAGCATGGCAAAATTTAAATAAACTACTTTCACCAAAAGTACTAGTGCTAACAAGAAAATAAGTACGTATCAGTCAATATCATTAACTAGTGTTGGCCATGGGGTTAACTTAATCCCTCTCTTCTCTCTTTTAATACTGCACATTAGAAAGTTAGCAACTCAGTTGAATAAATCTAAGATTAAGACACAACACAGCAAGATCAAAGTGGCAGAATTTGTCATCTTGATGCTAGCGGGTTT
>CABHPR010121959.1:0-40083 GCA_902168415.1 Peromyscus melanophrys | reverse complement strand
CACTAAATTATTGAGGCATGAAGAGTATGTCAAAGAAAGTACATGCTATATCAGAAGACTGTCTCAAAATGCCAATAGCAGAAACAACAATAAAAGAAACTCTTGTGAAGAACAATTGAAGTCAAATAAATAATTACAAGTAAATAATCTGTGATTACTGGCTCATATTTTCTAATGATTTTTCATTGTTTCTAATGGTTGTATAAGTAAATGCTAATCTAATCCAGAAAAGATTTTCATACCTGTTTATAAACATGCACACACACACACACACACACACACACACACACACACACACACACATATACACGCACACATAAAATAAGAGTTGCAATATAAAACATTAGTACACATTAGGACAGAGTCTTTTATTGTTTTTCTTTCCAAAATAAAACATTTTGCATGGATGAGAACAACATTTCCAATTCACTTAATAATTCAAAAGTCTCCACTTGCGGTACCTTCAACCTCTGTAATACGCCACTTCACATCTTTTTGTATTTCTCTGTAAAAGTTAAGCATTGATTATGTATAAATCAAACAAGAAAATATTAAATTAACGCCTAGCTGAATATAAATACTAGTTAATGCTTCATTAATGTCTTGTCGTGTTGTTGCTGCAGTTATGTTTATATTATAATATAATTATAATATGCAGTTATATTAGTGCTAGTTCTTGCATTAAAATCACCATTATTCATATTTAACTAACTTAATAATAGTTTTGGATATTTCAAAGTCTTTTTGGATATTTCAAAGTCTTCTTCGAAATAACAAAATAAGATGTTTCATTGTATGATGACTATAAGATAACATTTCCAAAGCTTTCCATTCACATCATAATGTTCAGAAATATCATGACATTTTCACACACAATTATCCTATAAATTTGTAGCACTGTTGTATATAGGGAGCTCCTGTTTAGAATATAATATTCATATCATAAGCACTAGAGTACCTTTTGGATTAAAATGATACATGCAGTCTCTTTTCAATTCAACCATTGCTGTATCTTCAGGAGTGACTAAAATGTAACAATAGCCCTCATCAGTTTCTGAGTTTTCCCCAACACTGATTTTGCTAGTGATTAGCAGAGAACACAGGAAAAACAAAACAAGTTCTAACCAAATGTTGCAAGATTTGGATTTCTACACCTTCCTTCCTTTTTCTTTCTTTCTTTCTTTCTTTCTTTCTTTCTTTCTTTCTTTCTTTCTTTCTTTCTTTCTTTCTTTCTTTCTTTCTTTCTTTCTTTTTGACGTCCTAGAATGCAGTTAGTTTCATGGTAATTAGTGGCTACTATCACCAATGCAAATTAGAACATAGAAGCCTCTAAGGTTTATATTCTTTTGAGTCTTGATGTCTGATGCTCATGTATATTAAAAAAAAAAATCTGTGTGCTGTTTGAATTAGTCCCTTGATAATGTCTACTCTTTATCCAGTTGCAGCCCATAACACCCCAAATACCTATGCCATTTACAACAACCACTGAAGTAAGAGGAATTTAGTACACAGGACTTAATACCTTCTCCATTTGTTCACAAGGAAATCTGACTTTGAAATAAACAATGAGATTCCCCAAGGCAGGAAGAAGCAGGATACTTGTCTGAAGTTGACTGTTTTGTTCATTTGCCACAGCAAAGTCACCAAAGTGAATTTAGTTTCTTAAAGAAAGAGTTGAAGTTAAATAGAAAAATCATCCTGAGTGAGGTACTCCAAAACTAGAAGGACAAATATGGTATGCATTCACTTATATGTAGATATTAGCAGTTAAGCCAGTGATAACCAAGCTATAATCTATAAACAAAGAAAGATTAGGTATAGAGTAAGAACTAGAGGAAACAGATAGATCTCATTAGGAAAGGAACATGTAATAGGTAGCTATGGGATATTGAGGGAGGGAATAGGGAAAGAGATAGCTAAAATTCAGGGACATTTGAGAGGTATTATTGAAACCTAATGCACTAGAAATGACCAAAAATATACACATATATGAAGGCAATCTAAATGAATAATGGGAGAGTCCCACCTGGCCATCTCTTGTCACCAAATGGAGCTCTCTCTACTAGGATTAGATTACATCTAATTGAGTTGTTGCTCATTGGGGCCTCAAAGGAATCCCCAAACAATCCAGGCTACGGCTAAGACTATATGTTGCTGTTCATGAAATGGCAGCAAAGCCACATTGCTGAAGACAACACTTGCACATCTCAGTGAACATGAAAAAGTTGAGTTGGTGCCTACTATAGAGCCCTCACCCCTAACTTACAGTGTCTTTAACACAGATAAGCCACAAATCCTGTATCTACAATAGTGTACTGCTTCCAAGATACGCTAGGATAATGGAGGCACAAAGCTTGTGGAATTGACCAGCCAATAACTGACTTAAGGCCCACTCCATGAGATTGCACCCATAACTTGACACTGCTTGAGTGACCAAGAACTTGAGACTAGATAGTCCAGAGATCTAGAGTAAACCAAATAATACTGGTCTAAAATGAAGAAAGAATGTAGTCATACATGACTCCCAATGATATTCTGCAATACTCATAGATCAGTACCTTGTTCAGCCATCATCAGAAAAGCTACCTCCTGCAGCAGATGAGATCAGATATATACACCCACAGCCAGACATTAAGCAGAGAATGAGAGAGCTTGAAACAGTCATCTCTGAATGGGATGTCTTCATCAAAATCACCCCCATCCCAGCACTCAGGAAATCCTTTGAAAAAGGAGGTAGAAAAAAAATGTCATAGCCAGAAGGGATGGAGGACAAGGCACTCTAAATAAATCAACATGAGAAAAGCTTATATGAACTCCTAGCAACTGAAGCAGTATACATATGACCTACACAGGTCTACAAAATGTCTTTTTTGCTTATGACTTCCAGTTTAATGTTTTTTATGGAATTCCTGAGTATGCAACTAGTGGGTCTTTGGTTCTTGTGCCTTCTCCTGGACTATTTTCCTTCTGTTGGTTTGTTGTGGCCAGTTTCTATGCATTGGTTTTCAATCTTATATTTTTTATTTTATTATATTTTTAAAAATGAACAGTAATGTCTCCAAATTGGTGGTCAAACATAACTTCTGGCCACACTCTACTTTTCCACTAGCTCAGGATTTCTGAATTATTAACTCTGCAGTGGTTCTTCTCCCCTAGCTAATACCCAAACCTATATTCTCCTTTCTACCATCACCTCAGAGACCTCTCATTTCTCTGTACTATATCTCAAGGACACCTTTTCTATTCCTTTCAACACCCAATCACAAAATATATTTGTCTTTTCTTGGACTGACCCAGACACCTGCCACCTTTCTACCCAACTCACCTGGACCATCCTACCCCAAAGAGACAGTCAACATCTATTTGGCTAGGCTATTGAGATATGATTTTACTCTTTGTCTCTTCCTGAATTTAAGCTTATATAATGCATAGATGATCTTCTCTGTAGTCTATCCCTACAAATTAGTCAAGCTGAGACCTACAAAACTTCTTATCTGACCAGGGATATAAGGTCTCACCCTCTAAGATCTAGCTGTCTACCCCTTAGGCTACTGATCTAGGACTAGCTATTAGTCCAACTCACAAGGTCATTACCCTAGGTAGAAAATGATTAAACCAATCACTCACAGTCCCAACTGTCAAATATGAAATTCTATCCTTCCTAGGGATGCCTAGCTTCTAATGCTCTTAGATCCCCTTTTCTCTCATCTTGATTGCGCCCTGTATGAGGTGAACTTTGGCACCCCACTGGAGCACCTTCTTGCACCCGTTGTCAACCCTTTTCATAAGCTTCAATAGGCCCTCCCAACCCAAACCACTAATCAACAGTCTGAATTAATAGCAGTTACATGTGCCTTTCAACTAGCAAAGGGATTCAGCTGTTCCAAACCAAGCTGCTGATTTGACTCCCCAAGGTTTCTATTGATCAGGCTTCTGCTGACTTCTACCAACCATCATATTTGATTCCAGTTCTAGAGTGCACCTCTTCAGCTGCTTCTTCCTTTCACCTGTTCTAACCATCAGTCTCTCCTCACCTATTCGGTAAGTGCCCTTTCTCTGGCTTCTGGAGCCTACTCTAACCTCTGGTTTAATCCACCATGCAGACAACTCTCTAGTTATTAAGGTGCTCCATTACCTGTTTTGGAATCCTCCCCGTTTCCTTGCCTCCCCTTGCTGGGAGCTGCCCGTTGAGTCCCACAGCTTCATGAAGCCCTTCTGGGGCTCTACACCCTTGATGCTCCTGTCTCTTAGCACCCTGCTGAAAATCTCACAGCTTCTTTATTCACCACCACCCCTCCCCAGGCCTTTTTTCTAATCTCTCAGCTCCTACTTGGAGCTTATAAAACTCCCTTTGGTGGAGTTTGTTGTTTGACCTTTCTTTCTAATTCCAAAGACTCAGATTTATTAAAGCCTCACTCTGTTGAGACAAACAGCTCTACCTCAGTACAACCTAGTGACCAAAATTGGCATGCTCTATTTTCAAATTTTTTTCACATGATAACACATTCCTCCATTGCAAAAACAAATGATCCAAAAAATCTTTTATATCTAAACTTGGTCTCTCCTCCTCCATTTCTTCCTATCTCCATCTGTCTGGGGTAACTCTTACATATTAGGAGATTTAGAGACCTCCAACCTCTAACCACGGCATGTCTCATTTGGGTCAGAAAATTGTTCAGTATCAGGTTGTCAAAGGTCAATCCCATTCCATGTAACTCCTATATCTATTTCTCCTTCATTGGAGCTTACATCTAATGCTCATTTTCTCTATGACCAAAAGGACTATTACTGTAAAAGTGATCAGAAACTTAAAGAGGTTGCCTGTATTGGTCCTACCAATACCACAGGATAAACCTGGGCTGTCCTAATTCCCCCTCTCATCTTTATATATAGGAGGGATTCTTCTATCTCTACATTCAAGACACATGGGACACCAGATGAGAAGAGGGGACTGCTGGCAAACTGTATTAAGACTTATTCAAGCCGGGCGTTGGTGGCGCACGCCTTTAATCCCAGCACTCGGGAGGCAGAGGCAGGAGGATCTCCGTGAGTTCGAGGCCAGCCTGGACTACCAAGTGAGTTCCAGGAAAGGCGCAAAGCTACACAGAGAAACCCTGTCTCGAAAAACCAAAAAAAAAAAAAAAAAAAAGACTTATTCAGCAGGTACCTGGCAAGCACAATTAAAATACAAAGAGTATAAGCCCCACTCTGCCCAAAGTAAAAGATGTGATCCAACATTATCAAGGGTTCTTGCCTCCTTAACTTCTCTCCTCTTATATGACACAGATCCCAGCTCTCTGTCCTCATGGTCACTGCATCTCTTGATCTCTTGTTTCAGTCCTTAACCTCCACATATCAGGTAGTAAATAAAATTCTGCCTGGCCTATTTGGAGAATGCTGGTTTCGTCCTTCCAGGATCAAACTCACAACCACCATTTGTGCCTTCGCTTGCCACTCACTAGCTGCTCTGAGTCACATTTTCCCTTTCTTATTGCAGACTGTTTTACCTCCTCTGGACACACTTTATGGGCACAATGGATTCCCCAGATTGTAATAATACCTTAACCCTGAGCACTACCAGGAAGCTCATATGTCTGAACATTCACAATGCCCCAATCCTCTGTGCCACTCCAGTTTGTCGTTGCCTACACATTGGGTGGTCCAGGACTTGCACTCTGGTGTTCCTTTTCCCTAAACTAGTAGTGGTACCCAGAGAAGAAGTGCTAGAGTTAACATGGAAACAGACGTGCTATTTCTGTAACTATCTACTATCACTTCACCTCTCAGTATATCCAGGACTTCCAAATGTAGGTCAATACCACGCTCAACTGATAGGACCTAACAGACTAGCTGCCTGCCATAGTGCTACAAAATCAGCAAGGATTAGATCTAGTGGAGAAGGGTGGCATTTGTCCCTTCTTCAGGGAGGAATACTGCTTCTATGTCAACCAATCAGGTATAGTAAAACACAAGATGGGGCAATTCAAGACATTAAAAAAAAAAAAAGTAAGGAAAACTTTAGTACCTCTGGCCAATCACTGATGTTCCAATATGGAATGAGATACTACCTTTCTTTACCCTCTCTCTCCTACTTTTCCTAGTCCTACTAATTACACCCCCTCTTATAAACTTCTTTTCTAGATTTCTTCAACAACAAATTAAAAAGATTTCTAGCCAGATTTTTAACCAGCTGATATTGCAGGATTACTAGCCCCTGGCTACAAAATCAGGGGCCTGTGACTCTCAACTAGACCCTGACTGTGAAGATTAAGCTTACCCCATGGACCTTGACACCCCCATACAACAAGAAGTAGATTAATGATAACCGCCACCCTCTTTCCTCACACCTGATTATTTATCAATTGTAAATTAAAAAAGGGAGGAATTTAGGGGGAAGGGGCCAAGAAAGAATACCTTGCCCCTGACTTGCCCACTAGCCCAAGACCAAAGCCAAGGGAAGAACAGCCTTCCTGTGGCCGCACCCTGAGCCCCAAGACTTGGAAATCCCCACTGCCTGACTCAGCAATAATCGCCAAACAATGTTTCCAACTTGGTGACCAAACAATACCTCTAGCTGTGCTATTCTGTACTTTTCTACTAGCTTACTGTGCATGCACCAAAAACCCTATAACTTGCCCTCCCCCACCCCTGCAGAGCTCCCTGTTTTCTCTCTTCTAATTCAGAAGCAGCAGCCACTCTGTTTTTCTCCCTAATAAATCTCTTGCGAGGTTTGTTGTGTGTTGTGACTTTCTGGTATTCCTTAGCTCCCAACTGCCAAGATGATGTTGCACTAGGAAGAACCCTTTCATCAGTCCAGTGACTGGGAGAGCTCTCCTAGTGTTTGTGCTCAATTTTGGGGTTTTAGCTGAGCCAGGTAGGACCTTATCTCTCATTTCCATTCCACATACAACAATCTCACCTTCTGGCTTACCAATTGCTCAACATTCCATGTTCTGGAAGTAATTCTGTAGGTTTCCCCTTTTTGGTTGGTGTAAATGTTTCCCCGAGTCCAAGAAAGTGACCACTGAGCATCTGGCACCTTTCTGGTACTCTTGACAGCAGAGGTACTCCCAGCCATGATCGTTAAGGATGCAGCTCACCCTCTTCACTGACCCTCCACCTCCACACCATCTCCACAGAGCTGCAATCTCTTTTTTTTTTTTTACTTGTTTTGAATAGCATTCAATGGAAAACCAAATTTGGTAGCATAATAAGTGGATATATTATCTTACAGAAAAAGTCTGAAAGTTAATATTTTATATTATATTACATATTATATTTATGTAATAGAGGTTACATTATTTACACATGCAGGCAGTCAACTCTATCAGGATTTGCATGCCGTTCCTAGGACTCTTGCTTAACAAGATGGTTGAGTGAGAAAGAAAGTAAGACATTTGGCTTATGCATCCTTCTAAGAATATAAGACTTCTAGAAAGCATCCCGTAGTACTTAGCTTATATGTTTGACCAGATGTGACATATGACTTTGACCTTCTAAATGAGGGAAGGATGAACCCATGAATAGTAATATATCACTATACATCAGAATTTTTTTTCTTTAGACACTCAAAAGTTCCTGCCTCTGCTGAAGGGTATAACTACTTTCTGTTCTAAGCTAGTGAAAAGAAATATTAGTGACATCAATTTTCATGTCTTCTTTACGTCAACCTCAGATAATGAGCCTTATGTTTTGATGTTTTGACCTTCAGTGTCCAATGCCACCCAATTTCCAACCTTGTAGTCATCTTTTTCAAGTGATCCTCGTGCTATAGTATGTCACCAAACAATTGTCCTGAGTAAAGCAGAACAAATTTTCTCTGTATTGCTTTGTATGTCATAATATTCCTCAGAGTAGGGAAAATGTCTTGACATTTCCAACCATTAAATTTCCCAATGTGATTTAAATTATGTGAAGAATGAAACAGTACCCTCTGTGTTTACATGGTGTTATCAATAGATGAGAATGGACACAGATTAATGCATTGATTTAACTACTGAATTGTCAACGGGCAAAAATAGTTTCACAATTACATTTGATCTCTATACCTGAGAGCTAGCTGCATATGAAGCCTGTTGGTAAGAATATAATTGCTTACCTTTCGGCCCTGTTGGAAATCTGTGTTTATTCTGAGTTGTTTGCTGTAGAACTGTCTTCATTGCAGCCATTTTCTGCAGAGAACTCCTTAGCCATGTGTTTTCAGGCACCCTTAAAAATGTTCCTGCCAAAGAGTAAAATAGCATTCTGACGGGAACAATTCCCAAGACGAAAACAAAAAGTATAATGTTAGGAAATAAATAATTATTTTCTGGAGAAATGTCAATATGTCTCTGCATCAAATTATATCATCTGTACTACTCATTCATTCTGAATAAGACAATTTGAATATTTATGGTATCTAACATGGATGTGTGTGTGTTTAGTGATATTTTAACAATTACGTAATTCTAAAAATCACACCACACATAAAATGTACACTATACATCATTAAGAAGATGAAGTGTCTACACTGTTAATACAATTTACCCAAGAAAAGTGTGTTTTTGAAAAGAAAACATTATCTGTGGAAAAATCATAATTTCTAAGTTGGTATTTACTTTGATCTGAAGAAACAATTTTAACAGGATTTATGTTGGGGGATCTTTTGCAAAACACTAAAGATGTCAAATCCCTTAAATGGTGCTGAAATGATATGTTGGCAGTTAAGAATGGTTTTTCTTTTTCTTTCAGAGAACAGAGTTCAATTCCTAGCACCCATATCTGATGTCTCACAACCATACCTATAGATACTCTGAATCCTCCTTCTGACCTACACACTCTTGCATATGTTTAGCATACACTTATAAAACACACAGATACACATAAAGAAAAATGATTAGAATAAACTTTAAAAATAACCTACTGAAAATGAAAAGGTAATTGTATCATCCCCATATCATTTTAATGTAAGAAAACACAGGCGTCTAAGTGTCATCAACATTTGTGCTTCATATTTGGAAATATTATATATGTTTTTCCTATTGTAATGTTCTTACCTCTGTCACACACCCCTGTGAGCAATATTTTATTGTTCTCCGTGTTTTGCTAATAAAGCAATAGAAGTAGAGACATTTTATTAAATTCTATTGTCAAGAAGTTAATTCAACTCACAATATGAGAGTCAAAGTTGTTCCTTACATGCACAATCTCTATGTGAAATAGAATCACAAAATATTACTTATTTTCATTAATGTGATGCTGCAATATAGTTGCCAGATGAAGTATACAGAAAATATAAATTCAAGGTATAAAAATAAGAAATATAAAGAAAAGCAAAACATGGTAAATTTTATTAGAAACTTAAAATTGACAGTAGATACATGAAAATACTGTATTTATCAAATAATTACAGAGTTTTACTTTTAGGAGTAAAATGCCTCATGGAATTTTCAATCCTCCTTTTTCATTAACTTCATTTTCTCCTTCTTTTTTTAATTTTTCTTATATTATTTTGTTTAGTGTGTGTGTGCATGTGAGTGTGTGTGTGTATTGATCTGTGGGTTTGCATATTTGTATGCAGTGACCACAGAAGTGAAAAAACGGTGATGGATTATGTTGAGCTGGGTTGTAAACCACTAGATGTGGTACAGGGAATGAAACTAGAGTACTCACAAAAGGAGTGCATGCGTTCAACCACGGAGTTGTCCTTTTGATAACGTATTTTTCAAACCAATAGTTTCTTCATGTGCTAATATTGACAACTGAATTTTTTCCTGAAAGCCAGCAGAATTGGCAGCTCGTGTCTTTAATCCCAGCACAAGGGAGGCAGAAGCAGGTGAATCTCTGAGTTTGAGGCCAGCCTGGTCTAAAAAGCAAGTTCCAGGATAGCCAGTACTGTTGCACACAGAAACCCTGTCTGGAAAAACAACAACAACAAAAAGTGTAGATTCATAAAGCGTATGGAAGTGATATTATATCAAAGAACAAAAACTTGTTTTGTAACAAATCAAGATAAATATTCTCAATTACCTTTAATTTAAAATTATTGATTGTAGAGATTAATTTATATTGTCTACACTAAGTAAATTTGTAATATTATTTAAAACACAAATAAAATATATTTTAAAACTTATTTTATGATTATAGCTACATTATTTATAATCATACATAACTGTAGCTAGAGTTTTCCTGCCTGGCCCACAGTCAGGACAAATCTCTGTCACCCGCCAGTCCCACAGCCGCTCAGACCCAACCAAGTAAACACAGAGACTTATATTGTTTACAAACTGTATGGCCGTGGCAGGCTTCTTGCTAACTGTTCTTATATCTTAAATTAATCCATTTCTATAAATCTATACCTTGCCACATGACTCGTGGCTTACCGGCATCTTCACATGCTGTTTGTCATGGTGGCGGCTGGCAGTGTCTCCTCCGCCTTCCACTTCCCAGAATTCTCTCTTCCTTGTCCCGCCTATACTTCTTCCTGCCCTGACCACTGACCAATCAGTGTTTTATTCATTGACCAATAAGCAACATGTTTGACATACAGACCATCACACAGCACTTCCCCTTTTCTTTTTTTCCAAAAAGGAAGATTTTAACATTAACATAGTAAAATTACATATAATTTGGGAATTTGGGCGTAGCTTCTCTTACTACTTCCTGCTGGAGGGGGGCGCTGTATCTTATGGGGACACAGAAAATTTTAGGATTATGGAGTAGTCCATGAGGCTGTATTGTCTGAGTCAGTTGCCTTCAAAATGTTCTGGATGTTGGATCATCTGGGCCATGGTGTAATCGGAGACCTCTCAGGGGGTCTTGGCTGGTCAAACCTGATGTATCTTAATCTGGAACAAATCCATAGCCTCTGGCTTTCTGTGGAAACAAAATCAGAGCTTCCTTTCCAAAGCAACATATCCTTACATCCAAATTTTGAAGTCAAGGTATCTTTAAAATATACATATTGGTTTAACTCAGCTTCCTTTACAATCAAATATCTCTCTGCAGTTAAGAATCCCAAAGACAACACAATGCAGATTCTCTGTGTGATATCCATCTTTACGTGGTTTATATTTTATACTACCTTTACTGTCTCTTTAAAGACTTTATTTTTCAAAACTATCTATTTCTTTATATAACTGTATATATTCCTTTTTATCTCTCTTTGAAGCCTACGTACATTTTTACACACATTTTAAAGCATTTAAAGTCTTGTTCCATCTGAATCTGTCTTATTGTGAATCAATTGTTTTAAACTGCAGCATTCTAAGACTGAAACGGTGCAGTGGCTGCTGGCTCCGCCCACTTCAGCTTCCCAACATGGCGGTGATACGTTTACCGCTCTGGGAGCCTTCATGGGTCTATGCTTCTATCAAAGCAGCGTTTAGCTCAGAAACTTCTTTTTTTTATTTTGTACTAGCAAAAGCTAAATCCATCATGCAGCTTAATGCGCCACTTGCAGACGCCTCATTCCCGCCATACTGCAGGTCGAGCGCGCACGCCAGGAACCCGCCATAGTGACTCAAACACGCAGGCTGCCGCTAACTTGAAAGAGACAACTAGGAACTGATTTTAGCTCCGTTTTAGTATCTTTTTTCTCAGGTTTTAGGTGGAAACTCTTGCCAACACGTTGGGCGCCATTTGTTGCTGGAAAATTTCTCTCGAGTTCCCAAGTCCCGCCAGCTCCCAAGTCCCGCCAGTCCCAGAAACCATTTACAAAATAAACACACAGACGCTTACATTATTTAAACTGCTTGGCCATTAGCTCAGGCCTATCATTGTCTAGCTCTTACTCTTATATTTAGCCCATTTCTATTAATCTCTACTTTGCCACGTGGCTCGCGGCTTACCGGTACTTTACATCTTTCTTCTCCTTGCCGCAGCTCCAGCCAGTCTCCCTATCCTTCCTTCCTCCTCAATTCTCCTCTCTGTTAGTCCCGCCTATACTTCCTGTCTGGCTATTGGCCAATCAGTGTTTATTGACATATAGCGATATCCACAGCACATAACAAAGCAGTAATTCTCAATTTTAAGTTGTTGTAAATATGAAATTGATAACATTTGCAAGAAATTTTCATAGTTTATATCATATTGTACCAGAGCTTCTTGGCAAAGTAACATCAAATAATTTTTCCTTTAGGAATCTGGTTAACTTTTCAAAATTATACATATTCACCATTTGCTATTTATTACAAATTTCTGCAAACTACTTGGCCAACTTTAAAAAAAAAACTCAGTCATTTTAAAAACATTTTTGTGCATTATTACTGAAGATTGTAAAATAGAGTAAAGTTTAAAAAATAATCTAGACATTTTGAAGTAACGCAATATGTTTAACTATCTTAGAACAGCTTGTCTGGACATTTTGAAGTATCCGGTTAATCATCCCTTTCAGTATTATCCCATTATGAGTAAGCATATCTTAAGAGGAAGTTGCAAATTTGCTAGGAAAGGAGAGCTACACTTCCTTAAAGTGAGGATGGGTATTTACTTCTGCTAATAATGCTATAAAGTGAAAAGTGATAATAAGTGAGTGATACTGACAGAGCATGTGTAACTAATTATTCCCCCCACCCTGTCTCGTGTCTTCAGACATTTCATTCCACAATCCGTTGGACCTGTTATTTTCCAGCTTGTGGTGGCTCTATCGTGGTTTGGATATATTATCAAAAGAGCATTTCTTAATCTGACACGAGCCAGGAATAAAACACAGAAAGTAAAGTCCATAGTTTCATTATTCCATTAAAAAACAGGACTTCACCTCTTCCCAAAAGCACAAGTAACCTTTAACATACAGATTTTAGTGGATTCTCACTATAACAATACGCTTTACTATGCAGCATTGCACTCATGATTTGTGGACATGATTACCAATGTGATACAAATACATTTAATGTAACTTTATATGCATGTCTTTGGCATTTCAAAGTTATCCATTATAACTATGAAAGTTTGAGTAATGTGTCTTAGGAAATAGGCATCATAGAAATGGCAAATAGTTTAGTTCACAATTATGAGGATACATAAATTCATGTATTTCCTAATGGATGCCCTGATACAGTTTTGCACAATAGCTTGTATGCTTATTTCTTTGGTCCCCTAATTATATTTATCAAATATGAGAAGTAAAACATGCAGAAGACAGAGGTAAATCAGAGTTTTATTATTTTGCTTTTGATGGTAAAATGAAAGCCTATCTAATACACCTAACATAGATTGATAAACCTACACCCAAAATTTTGGGATTCTCTCAGCAGAAATTAAATGTAACTTATCCAGTAATAATGCATAAATGTTTCCTCTGCAGGTAATATGTATGTTTATATTGTTTTATAATGTATAAGGCATTCATTGATGGAAATATGGTGTATACCTAGTATCTTTGTGAACAAAAAAATGTATGAGAGGAAAATTAATTTAAAATAATATGCTGCTTCTCTTTGAGTTTTCAATTTACTTGATCCCTCATGCTCATGTGATACCCGGAGCAGCTCAAAGGCATGAGTCATTTGATGGAAAAAGTATATGGAAACAAAATAATTGTAAGCAATATTTCTAAATATATTTATAACAACCCAATACCAAAAGTATAGAGATGAAAACAGTTCAATATAAATTAAAGTTTTCCTTCTTATAGAAGACATTCTTCAAAATGCTTTATTTACTCATGCAGAACACTATTCCCTCAATTTTTCCTACTTGATGTGTAAGTTTTGTATAACTTTTCCTACTTTCAGATCATATAAATGTATGAGTTTCTCATACTGAGAATCTGATCTGTGTGACATAAAGAAAGTTGTTGTTCCAGGTTCAGGTAAATCTAAGTTCTAGAGCAGTCAGTTGAATCCATGTTCTCATGAAGGATGAAAGTGTAGATTAGAGAATATATGTCCTGTGTAATTTTCATATGAGGAATTAAGCAAAAAGGTAACCAAATGATAATTGTTGAAGTTCTAAAGGACAGTCATTGGTTTTTTTAACTGAGATGGTTCCATGTACAGCCCTGAATACTGAGAGACAGCAGTGGATATGGAACTCCATGGTAACTAACTCCCATACTTGCAGGTGAGACAGAGAACAGTGGCCTTTCCCCGGAAGACTACGACAATCAACTCACAGACTCTCCTTACCTGCTATTTATTGGTCATTACTTTCCTCGAAAACCCTGCAATTTGGAATACAATGAATATAGGAGAAAATGGAAAAACAGAGTAAATTCTTTTATTCAACATAAAAAAGTTCACAATGGCAAGATAAATTATTGCAGTGGTCATGTAAGTTTTCATGAATAAAATTTTTTAGAGAATGAGCAGAGATGTTTTCATCAGGGTGACATTCCTTTGTGTCTTTTATCTATTCCTTCAATGATTATGCATACCAAAGGTTTGACATTCTTAAAAACGATCTTATGTTTAAATACTAACTTCATGACAATATAAATTAGTTTAAAATATTTAACCTAAATTAAAATATTATATATTCTAAAATCTCGTTTTTATTGAAAATGAAGACAGAACTATTTTAAACCAGTTCCATTTAATTTAAAAAACTTTGGACCCTTGAGATTCTAAGACATGTATATGTGCAGGTTACTTATGGACAAAGGAGTTATGTCTTCTCACAGGTTATTCACTTTTCCCAGTAAGTTTAAACCATTCTCTGAATCACATATAACCCCTGATATCCTATGAATGCTTTGAAAATTCTATTGTTTGGAAGCTAAGTAAGAGAAAAAAAATTACATATCTAGTACAACCATGTCCTTCACATTTTTATTCTTAGTTGATTAAATGCATGAGTTTGTGACACATACTTGAATATAATAAGAAAATACTCATGCTCAGAATGTCCCATGCTCCATTCAATTGAGATGCTTATTTCTCAAAAATTTATTAGTTTTCAGATTACATTCAAGAACAGTCCAGGCATTGTTTTAATGCATAAACAATAAAGAATAAAAGTTTCTGTGTATTTATTTATTTCAAGAATGTGTACAAATAATTTTAGTCATGATACTATGGTTTCTTTTTGAAGAAGCCTCTGAGCATGGTTTCCCCAATAACATCTGTGTAATAAGTATGGAATTATTTTAATAGGTTTCAATGTTAGAATTTTTGCCTACTTTTGTGCAATGAAATGCATTAATTAACTATAAAATTTTCACTTTATAATATATAATTCAAGGCTGGGAAATTGATTCACCGGGTAAGGACATATACCCCTAAGTCTGTTGAACTGAATTTTATTTTGATCTCTGGGACATACATGGTATATAGAGATAGCTGAATCCAGGAAGCTGTCCTCAGAACTTCATGCACACAACATGGTTGACACCACATACACACACACACTCTATTCAAAGTAAAGGCTGACAATATCTTGGTGAATAAACATTGAAAACATTAAAGCATCATACCACATTTTATGTTCTTTAAAGAAATTCAGACTTTCAACATGAAGACTATCAAACAATAACAATAAAGTGTTTTATTATCATTTCTTATTTTTTCTTCATTTTGTGTAGAAAACTGAGATACCAAATTATGATAATATTAAATTTTCAGAGCTCTTTTAGTACACCTTGAATGCACAGATTTATGTGACATCTACTTTCCTTTATTCAGTTTATATTATCAAGTGAGAGAAATAATTCCAAATGTTGTGGTTTTCTTGTAGTGTGGTATTGACAAAATACTCAATGACGGTTTTATTTAATACATCCCAGTTGATAGGAAGATAAAGCTTCAATTTAAAATATTATATAACATATTCTAGTTAAGTTTTCCCATTTACTTTATTTTCAATAAACTTCATCATGTCCTATACAATTTGTTTGTGTGTACTTAATCATTTGGAAAAAGTATCTTATTCTAAAACATGATACAGGAAATAAAAATTCTCTGCACTAGATAGGAGAAATATAACTGCATGGGGCAATCTCCCCTCTGCTTCCTTCAGCTTCATAGAAAGATTTAACTTTTTTTTTTAAAGCAGCAGCTTAAAATGCTACTGAATCAAACCCAGGAAATATGCTATATCTCAAGTGTTTTAGAAGGATTCTTTACAGGGTTTCTCTGCGTAGCTTTGCACCTTTCCTGGAACTCACTCTGTAGACCAACCTGGCCTCGAACTTATAGAGATCCGCCTGCCTCTGCCTCCCGAGTGCTAGGATTAAAGGCGTGCGCCACCACTGCCTGGCTAGAAGGATTCTTTCTTTTCAAACTATAGTGTCTACAGCTCAGAAGGAATAGGAAGCATGTACACAGTCCTTCAAGTTATATTGAATAAAACACTGAATTCTACAGTTGAAATTATATCTAATGTTAATTTAATGATATCCTCACACATTTCTATTATAAGTGGAATCAAAACATCAAGGGAATTTCAGTAGAAATTAAAGAAAGATTTATAAGACATTTTGACCTTAAGTTACTGTATGTGGTCAATATTTGAGCACAACATTATGTTTACTGAAGCATAAACAAAGGAAATAACTCTTTGCCAATTACTCAGGAGGTATACTGTGGAGATGATTGGCATAAATCACTTTAATTTCAATAACTCCTGTGTTTACACAAAGCTGGTATGAAGAGTATTTAATTTTCAAAAATAATTACTTAAAACATTTCATATACATATCTCAAATATATTTAAGAAAAATACCAGTAAGTAAATAAATTATTGGTTGTTCTGATTAATTTTTTTTTAAAATAAAATAATTATCATTTCATTTTAAGTTAGATTTATGTTGTGCTTGAAGTTGTTACTTTTAGTTGAAAATACACATCTAAAACTTGTATCCAATAAATTATGAATGCCCTTGTTTATTCATTTATTTTATTAGACTGCAGTTTCCCCTCCCTCCTCCTCTTCCAGTCACTCCCCCAACTCTGTCCCTACTCCCAATCTACTCCTCCTCCATTTCTGTTTTAGAAAGCTGAGACTTCCATGGATATCAACAAATCAAGGCATATAAAGTTGCAGTAAGACTAAGCACATTCCCATGTATTAAGGCTGGGCAAGGAGACCCAGTAGGCAGAAAGGGTCCCAAAAGCCAGTAAAGGAGTCAGAGACAGCTCCTGCTCCCACTGTTAGGAGTCCCACAAGAGGACCAAGCTACACAACTGTTATAGTATGTGTGTGTGTGTGTGTGTGTGTGTGTGTGTGTGTGTGTGTGTGTGTGTGTATGTATGTATGTTCAGAGTACCTAGATCAGTCCCATGCAGGCTCCCTGGTTGTTGGTTCGGTATCTGAGATTCCCCTATGAGGCCAGGTTAGTTGATTCTGTGGGCTTTCTTTTGGTGTCCCTGACCCCTCTGGCTTGTACATTCCTTTCTCTCCCTCTTCTACAGGATCTACCTAATATTTGGTTGTGGATCATTGTATCTGTTTCTATCAGTTGCTCGATGAAGCCTCTCTAATGACAATTGGGCTAGGAACACCTCTATGAGTATATTAACATGTTGTTAGACCTCATTACATTGACATCTTTTTTTCACCCCAGTAATGTTTACTTCTGTCCTAGGTCTCTAGGTTATCTAGCCTATGAGTCCTGGTGCTCCAGGCAATGTCAGGGGTAGGCTTCTCTTCTGGCATGAATTTTGGTTAGACAAGTAATTAGTTGACCACTCCTTTAATCTCTTTCTGTTGTTTCAGTTGTTGAATTTCAGCTTGAATCCACGGTGGTCTGATAAGATACAGGGAGTTTTTTCAATTTGTTTTTATATGTTGAGACTTGCTTTGTGGCCAAGTATATTATCAGTTTTGGAGAAGGTTCTATGAGGTCCTGAGAAGTAGGAATTTTTTTTGTGTTTGGGAGAAATATTCTGTAGATATCCATTAGGTCCATTTACAACATAACATCTGTTAGTTCTATCATTTCTCTTTTTAGTTTCTGTCTGGGCAACCTGTCCATTGGTGAGAATAGGATGTTGAAGACTCCCACTACTTTTTTTTTTTTTTAATTGTTTGTTTTTTTTTTTATTTATTTTTTTTTTTTTTGTTTTTTTTTTTTTTTTTTGAATGCTGAATGCTGTTTATTGAAGGAGGGAGGAGGTCTTAAATACAGGCTTACAGCACAATGGGAGAATCCCGGCGGGCAGAATTTTGCTACCAATGTTTTACAATCTTGCATCTAAGCTGTTAACACCCAATATGCAGGATACACAGACAAGGAACTTCTGTTAAGCATTCAGGAGGGTGGAACCCGGCAGGAAATTAGCATAGGGAGAATATCAAGATCAAGGTCAACAAGCAAAGCAACAGTTACCCAAAATGGGGGCCAGGACCCTACTGACTCCCACTACTAATATCTGGTGTTTGATGTGTAATTTGAGTTTTAGTAATGTTTACTTTACCAAATGTGGATGCCCTTGTATTTGGGGCATAGATGTTCAGAACTGAGACATCATCTTGGTTGATTTTTTCTTTGATGAGTATGAAATGCCCTTTTCCATCTCTTTTGATTAATTTTGGCTTGAGGTCTATTTTGTTAGATATTAGGATAGCTACATCAGCTTGTTTCTTAGGTCCATTTGAATGGAAAATCTTTTTCTAACACTTAATTTTGAGGTAATGTCTGTCTTTGAAGTTGAGGATGTGTTTTTTTAATGCAACAGAAGGATGGATTTTGCTTTCACATCCATGGTGTTAGCCTCTGTCCTTTTTATTAGGGAATTGATTCCATTGATATTGATGAACAATAATGACAAGTGTTTGTCAAGTCCTATTATTTTGTAGTTGATGGTGATGGTAGTGTGTGTGTGTGTGTGTGTGTATGTGTGTGTGTGTGTGTGTGTGTGTGTGTGTGTGTGTGTGTGTGTGTATGTTTATTTCCCTTCTTTGTTTTTTTTCCTGGTGTGTGATTATCTTTTACCTGTGTTTTCATGAGTGTTTTTAACTTTCTCTGGTGGAGTTTTCCTTCTAGTATCTTCTGTAGGGCTGGATTTGTGGATAGATATTGTTTAAACTTGTCTTTGTCATGAAATATCTTATTTTCTCAATCTATGGTGATTGACAGTTTTTTTGGTATAGTAGTCTGGGCTGATATTCACAGTCTCTTAGATTCAGCAAGACATCATCCCAGTCCCTTCTGGATTTTAGGAATCTGTTGTGACGTCAGATATGATTCTTTTATATGGTATTTGGCCTTTTTCCCTTGCCACATTTAGTTAATTCTTTCTGTGTTCTGTATGTTTAGCATTTTGATTATTATGTGGTGTGGGGATTTTCTTTTCTGACCCAATATATTTGGTATTCTGTAAGCTTTGTTTTTTTCCTTAAATTTCTTGAAGGATTTTTTCCCTATTTTCTTTAAGGACCTCTATCATCTTCATGCAATTATTTTTAAGGTCATTTTCTTGTGTGTCAGCTGCATTGAATTGTTCAGGTTTTGTTGTCCTAAGATAGTTGGGTTCTGGTGGTGTCACACTGTCCCTTTTGTTATTGACTGTGTTCTTACACTGGCATTTAGGCATCTGGGTTTGAGATGATTATAGATCTAGCTGTCGATTCCTGTGTTTTTCCTTGTTGGCTGAGTGTTTTGATCCTCATTTATATTTCCTCTCTGTTCTTTTAGTCTAAATGGCCAAAGATTCTGGTAATTGGTGAGTCTTCATGTCCTGTAGAGCATCTCTACTGGGGTTGGAGGCACCTGACAAACCTCTGAGGTTTTGTGTAACAAGTACCTGTGTGGCCTTTGGAGTTCAGGGTATGTGCTTGGCTTCTGGGATTCATAGTATAGAGTGGCCTCCAGTGCAATGTTGCTGTTGGAGCTGGAGTCCTTAGACCCTGCCTGAACTCTGATAAAGCTAAAATCTTCTTTAAAGTTGTAGGCTGGCATATGGCACCTGGATGCACTTTTTTATTGTACATGAATGGCAGTTTCTTTCAAATGAAATCCAACAAAACTGTAATTTCTAAGATAGTCTAATCAATAGACCCTCAACTCACTGATATATAGCCAACAAGTCTGTTTTCACTGTGCCTCTTTGCAGACACCCTGGGTTCTATACATGAGCAGTTTTTCTCATACTTTAGGCAAATTTGTGCATTATATTTCTTCATTTCTAGAATACCGTGAAGTCACTGAAGTGCTTGTATTTTGACCAAATTATTATTGAAGTTAAATAGTATTGTTGATAAGAACTCTGAAGAATGATGCTATAGTTTATTGAAATATCTCAAAGAAATTGAAGAAGGACTGATCCCCAAAATTAAAAAATGGGTGAACTAGTTTACTGGCTATGTTTTCATTTCCCTGTTTGTCATGGAAAGGTGAAAGTTGGTGGTTTTTTAATAATCAAGTGCAATTATCTTTCATTTGTTGAATTAAATTATTCCTATTGTCATAGAAATATGATGAAATAGGCTGAAAGTATTCACTGCATGTTTAGGCACATAACAATAGTTTTACTTATGAAAGACTATATGATTTGTATATGCATAAATGCACTTTTGCCAGAGGGAAAAAATATCTGCGCTTTATTACTTGCTCAATACCATTTATTCAGTCTTAGTGCTTGAGGTTGGTGGATTCTACTTTCATTTCTCTCTATAAAGGGTCAATACAAGTAACAAGACATTTTGAATATTTTATATTCATTTATTTATTTTTAGGAAAGTGAAATCTGCTTGCCATAGTGAATGTGAAGACACCAATAGACAGGTAATGGAATTGAATTGTGCTTCTCTCTTACCATTTGAGCCCTGGAGAGTAAACTCAGGACATTTGCCATGGTGGTCAAATAATACCCACTAAAGTATCTGTTACCCCCTACAAAAGTATCTTATACTAGAATTGACTGTGTTGGTTTGTTTTATAAGTCAAAGGTTATTGTGGTACAAAATATTATGATCTGCTCAAGGTTTTTAATCTCCCCCATTCTCTCCCTCATTCATCTGTTTACTCATTTATATTGTACTGGGGATTGATCCAAGAACTTTACACATGCAAAGTAAATGTTACTACTAAGCTACCCCTTAGGCTTTCAACATGTTCATTTTGTGTCAGAGTCTCGATAAGATGCCCAAATTGTTCTTGGACTAATTATGTAGCCCAGGCAGGCCTTCTACTTAAAATCCCCCTGCCTCAGCTGCTAGAATAACTGGCATGAGAACTGAAGATACTGTGCTGTGGATATTAGATAAAGTGATGGAGAACTTACAGGCTGAGGATAGACACACATGCTGGGGAAACAGAAGATTAAGTTTGTCTATTTAATATACTTTAGATCAAAGGATCTGCAATTCTGCATCACATTACAGCTTAAAAAGCTATCTTCTTAGGCAACACATGTGTTGAAGATCAACACCCAAGAAAACAAAGGGAAAAAATAATCACAGACTTGAAAATCAATAGAAGAGAAATACACACACACACACACACACACACACACACACACACACACACACACTCCAAATCAGCATAATAGCAGGAATAAGAAAAAACTCTGCCAAATGATATTGATATTTCTCAAAATCAATGGTCTCCAATTCCCAATATAAATACACAGACTAACAGAATGGATGCCAAAACAGGATGCATCCTGCTGATTCAAGAAATACACTTTAGCATCAAGAATAGATATCATTTCAGGGTAAAAAGAGGGAAACAATATAATCCAAGCAAATGTGTTTAAGATACAAGCTGATGTACCCTAATTTAATCACTGACATACAAGACCTTAAACCAAAATTAATCAGAAGGGGTATTGAAGGACACTGTAGCAAGTTTTCTTCTCAGACAATCTTTGGATTGCCAGCCTTCACATAATGACTCAGAGACTTATTATTAATTATGAAAGCTTGGCCTTTAGCTTGGGCTTGTCTCCACTGGCTCTTCCTACTCAAATTAAGCCACTTCTGTTAATCTATGTCCTATTACATGGCTCAATTACCTCTCCTCTGTACTGTAGATCCAGGTTGTTTGGCATCTTCTCACCTGTCTTCCTCCTAGAGTTCGCTCTCTCTTTCTCTGGGATCCTGCCTAATGTCTCCTGCCTTGCTATTGGCCATTCAGCTCTTTATTAAACCAATTACAGTGACACATTTTTACACAATTGTAAACAAATATTCCACAACAGGATAGGACATAGTCTTCAAAGAAAAATCCACCAAGAGGACATTACAATTCATAATATCTACGCAACAAACATAAGGGTAGCCAAGTTCCTGAAAAAACATTACTACGGCTCAAGTTAAATATTGACCCTCATACACTGATAGTGGGAGATTTCATGACCTCACTCATGTCAATAGACATGTCATCCAGACAAAAACTAAAGGTAAAAATTATGGAGTTAATTGACTGTTATAAACCAAATGGATCTAAAAGAATATTTACCCCAAATACAAAAGAAGATACCTTCATTCTTACTGCTCTGGAGGCTCTGGGACCTGGGAAGATGGAGCTGATAAATGAGGCACACTAAATCCTCATGTAAAAGACCATTTTATTCAGCGCATCATGCAATTTATACACTGAGGCTTTTGAGACGTCATATGAGGGAAATATACAGTCACAAGGGCAAGCCACATGTGGTGGACGAGTCTCATGGCAAGCAAAGTGCAAGGTGCTGTGACAAAAACGTGTGTTTTTTTTTGTTGTTGTTTTGTTTTGTTTTTGTTTTTGTTTTAGAGGCATGCAAACAGAAACAACAGCCATTTGTAATGAATAATCTGATGTCAACTCACTCCTATCTGCTACACGTGGGAGGAGGACAAAAGCACATTGCAAGAAGAATTCCATGTTTTGGGGAAAGTGGGGTCGCAAGACACCTTGTCTTGTTTTCTTGGCATTTTAAAACAAACACTCAGAATTCTCATAGGACTCCATTCTTGGACCACCTTCCAATATTATTTTTCTAAATGCAGGATATCCAGAGTGGTTTTGATTTGTGATGTTTTGGACAATCTAATTGTCATTTAATGCATGAGTATCCTATATGCAAGCAAATTATAAACATAATATTATTAGAACACTGAAGGAATTGTGTGCAATCCTCTGCCGCCAGGAGCAGGAATCAAAAGTATGTGTAGTACTATTGGTTACATTATTATATTAATCATAAAAATCTAGAGAAAAGCTTGAAAAGAGATGCATGTGATTAGTAATTCTGGTATCCTATAGAATGTAGGCCCATATTTGCCTTTAACAGAAATACAAATGTCATGATGTCCTAAGCAAATGGAAATGATACAAATACAAATGGAACAATTAAATGCAGTACCTTTTTCAGATGAATGGATGAGTTATTACAGTCCCAAATTACAATCATAAACACAGGGTTATTAGTGAAAATAACAGGAACTGGATCCATCCAATCTACACTTTGAAGAAAGAGGATGAGGAACAAAAGACCAATACAGGTGCTCAGAGGTAATCACCACAGAAGCACAGGTCAAAGCTCCTAGCATCACCAAAAATGAATCTCAGGTGACATAGGTTTCTGTGTGTTTATTGTTTTCTCCATTGGTGCATAGGGCCCTAACTTGGCCCCAGGTAAACAGACTTCTGATGATATGGTTGATATCTCCTTTTGCACTTTAGCTGCAGGAATGCTATCTTTCTTGTGACTTTCACTGTCTCCACATCTTCTGCTGCTGTCCTTGATGGCCTTGGACCTGAGGAGCTAAAGAAGAATCCATATTTAAGTGGATCCATCCGCAAAGACAGATGCATACCCCTTCCCAATATTATAGAGAAGTAAAATTGGGTGGATTAATGCATTAGCTTGCTTATTTCCTTATAAAACCAGAGAGGTTAGAGTGCACCCAAGTAGGAGTCTATTATTGGAAATTGTTGTAATTATACAACACAAGCAGAATCTGAAATGAAATGTAATGGTTTGTGAATAAATTATAATAGATAATCAATGCATCCAGTTCCAACAGGTGGACTGAAGAAAAGGAAGCATTAATAGATGATGAGTATCTGTACCATGAATCTCTCCTATCTTAGATGAGCCATCAATAAAATATCTGCCTGTGGAATGGGAGAAGGTTGGATAATTTTTGTAATCACAAATTTAGTTCATATGAGAAAAACCCTATAGCTTACCACCTAGATAATGTTTTTCTATCTTTCCATAGTAATTTGTAAATGAAAATACATAGAGTTTTACAATGCTCTTAAAAATGATTGCTGGTTAAGGATAATATAATCCAGCAAGAACAAATCCATATAATTGTTAACATTAGGTCCTCCCTTGATTTACTAATTGAGTAAGAAGAATAAGGTAAACAGTTATTATTTTATGGGCTTGTGGTATAAATAAATCCATTCCAAAATTTGTCCTTTATACAAATAAATTTTAAATTACTCCTTATTAATATATATATATAACATTTTATTAATCTTCATCTAATCAGTAGAAAATAGATTAATCTATTATTTGTCTAATATGAAAAGCCCTATATTAAATAATTTATATTAACTTTTCAGACTTTTCCCATTATGTTTTGGGACAAATATAATAAGTATGTCTTGACTCAAATATATTTTTATACATTTTCTGAATAAATTTCAAAAGATTAGTTCTAATTTATACTCCTGCCAAGAACCTATGTGTGTTTCTCTTTAGCATAATCCTTGAGTGACTGGAAAAGCAGTCTCCTCACAGCTAGAAATCGTTATTTCGTATTTCAGACTTTTGTACTATTTCAAATGTGATCTTTTCCTTTTGGGTTGTATTTCATCTTTTTAATTTCTTTTTACAATTTTCAATGACTTTGTTCTATTTTGCTTACTGATTTTGAATTCAGTGGAATAGTATCGTATTTGCATTCTAAGTGTAGTTCATAGTTTACATTTTTTGGATTATAGATTCTAACACTGTTACTTATTATATTTACACAACCAAATTGAGTAAAAGTCTGAGGATTATTCACGTTCTTCCTCCTTGCAAACATGCACAAACCCCTGTCCCCTGTAAAAATCCCACCACAAAATGCTTTAGACAAAATTGATTAATTTAATACTGACATGTGTTTTCACGATTTGAGAGTTCTTACTCAGTAAGTGCTGAAACTATTCCATGTGTCTGTGTTATTACAAGCTTAAGTATTCAATTCAGCCACTGAAAGAAACCTGGACTATATCAAAGTTTGGGTACTTGTAAATAAAACTGTTAAAAATATATGTTTACATTTTTTGTTGAATTGAATTTTCAATTATAAATATCAAGCTATTACTACTCTATTGTATATTAAGAGCACATTAATTTTATTAGAAACTCCCAAAATAATAACTATTTACCTTATTCTTCTTACTCAAAGAGTGTCTTTGTCATCTTCACATTCCCAAAAGCTATGAATGACAGTTCTGTTGGCCACACAATCACAAGTTTTTGATGCTGTCACTTCTTAGAATTTGGTCAACTTAAGACATATAGTTTGTTTAAACTTATAATTCCTTACTACCTGGATCATTGAACATTTTTTCCATATGCTTATTTGCCATTCAATTTTTTCTTTGTGTGGAGTCCAGTCAGATATTTTATGCACCTTTCAGTGGGAATATTCATTTTCTTATTGAGCTTTAAAGTACTTTGAATTGAGTATGAGTGTGTTTTGGTAAATGAGTGTCTTAAAAACATTTGATCCTAGGTGGTGGCTTACCTTCACTATTTTATCCACATTGAAAAATAATTTAATATTTTTAAATTTAATAGTTCTTTGAGAATTTTATACAATGCATTCTTTTCATGTCCATATTCCTCCAGCTCTTTTCAGATTCCACTCCTTCTTCCTCAACCACCCAATTTCCCAACATTTTTTTTCTCTAGCAAGATAAATTTGTGCTGCACAAATCTTCTCACAGGTATGGCCTTGCACTGGAGTATAGTCAACTTACCAGGACCTACTCTCTTAAATAAAATTGAGTGTCTTCTCGCAGCTAACAATTGACAATAGCTGTGGCTTGAGCCAGGATTTCATGCCCACTCTGCTCTCCATATTTGGATTCTGTCTGGCTTTAGGTTGCCCAGGTTGTGTGCATATAGTCACAAGCAATGTGAGTTTATATGTGCAGCTGTCCTGCTGTGTCCAGAAGACACTGGTTCCTCTTAGTGATCTACCACCTCTATAGTCTTTCCACTCATCTTCCACAATGACCACAGAGACTTGGGAGGAAGGAGGGCAATGTATATGTTTCATTTACTGTTCTCAAATATTGTGCATAATCCAGCACTATGAAAACTAGCCAGTAGGGATGAACGATCCAGGACAGCCTGATTTGTTCATGTTCAATTGTAGGTTGTTTCCGTCATAGAGTATTACTCAAGTTCTGGAGGATAACCAAGAGCATTGACAACAGCATGCATTGTGTAGTTGTCTATGAGGACTTATTGGTAACAGCCTCAAAAGAAAGACCCATTATTAGTTCTTGACTTTTCAATCATTGGTCTCTGTTATCTTGTAGGGGGATTGTTTCAATTTAATCCTCTCTCTTTGTATATGTATTACAAATATATTTTTGTTGACTATGCCTATAATGTTTGTTTGCTACTGTTTTGCGAAACTTTTTCTTAGGCAACTGAGGCTGTCCTAAAACTCACCATGTAGTTGACACTGTCAGTGAACTATTGGTCTTTCTAACTCAACACTTTGTATAAAATTAGTAAAGATATCTAAATGGAGACATTCAAATTAAGGAAAAATTGGATGATGCTATTAGAGAAGCAAAAGAAGAAATAGAATTCAATAACGTAATTGCGAATATATTTTAAATGTTTAACATAAAACAATAAATATAAAAGTTAACATTTATGTAATTAATATAATTATAAAAACCAAGTGAAAATTGTACTACTGAATTTATTTAGCTTTGTCACATTTTCACTGAAAGTGGTATTTTTCAACTAAGTGTGTAGACATGGTTTCACATAGTTGTCTTTCTCTTTAACATTTGACATTAAAAAAATCATTTTTAGAGAATTAAAAACACCATTGAGATAACTGAAATATTTTCATCTTATATAAAATTATATTGTTAATTGAAAGACATTCCAGATTATTTTTCATAATTTTGTGATTAAAAGGAGAAAAAATTCTTTATTTCCAATTTTATGTCTTTTTTTGTATTATGAGTGTATTTTTGTGTGTGTATGTGTGGTCTAACTTGAAAAGGGAAGTTGCTTATTCATGCAAAACAATCAGTATATGATTGATTATGCCTTCCACACTTGTCTAACTGGTATAAAAGGGATGGTATCACTAATTAAAAATTCATTTCGTGATTAATGTTGTTCTGAACATTAGCAACCTTTGAAAATGGAAAATCATTTTGCTGGGTTGTTACTTATCAGAGTATCTCCTTTTCACTCATTTGGATATGGCTTACTACTGCTGTATTGCTTTAGTACTGACAAGTAATGATGAAATTACTAAATTGCTTTTAAGTAAATAAAAATAATGTAGATAAATGTTGTCTCTACTCCTTTTTTTTCAACCATTCATTACAAAACAGAACATTATTTATGATGAGAAAAACCTGAGTGAAGTAGTCAATAATAGATTTTGGTATATAGTAAGCAGCAAATTTCTCTAAAACTTAACAATACAACTGAACAAAATGAGGAACATTTCATATATGAATTAGTGATGTGTGAACACAGGAGATATTCCTTAAGAATTGTAAACATAAAATCATAGCACTCACATTTTACATAATCATGCAAAATTTGCAGTAGTGTCAAAATAACTAATCTGCATTTTTGTGGCTAGACTACTTCAGTGCAGTGATTAATAAGCAATTTCACATATCTAGGTTGTTTTCAAGTAAATGTTATGCAAATATGTTTGAGTAAGGAATTAAAAGCTAAACTAACATGCTAAATTTTCAAGTAACAGCTAAAATAAATGTTAATTTGACAAACATTCTTTTTTGTTATTTATTTTACTTGTCAGATACTCTGCGACCTATGCTAAATAGAAAACAACTATTGTGCTTGCATGTTAGAAAGATAGAATAAATCTACATAGTTTACACATATTATTAAACAAGGACTAAAATGAAACACAACCAAATGAGACAGGTTACACAGGAAACCTGTAATCACAAGGTAGCCTAAGTTAGACTCAAATGCAAAATCCTCTGTATCAGATTCTGGAGTGCTGGTATACTGGTCTTGGGATAAAATTGCAAGCTCATAAACCACGTATTCAAAATTAAGTTTTCCATCAGTCATTGGTTGAGATTTCTAGCATGGCAGTTAGGGTGTTTGGTCATCTTATCACCAGAGTAGGTCAGTTCGGGCTTTCTCTCAACCATTGCCAGCAGTCTATTGTGGAGGTATCTTTATGGATTTCTGGGGACCTCTCTAGCACTTTGCTTCTTTCTATTCCCATGGGGTCTTCATTTATCATGGTCTCTTTTTCCTTGTTCTCACTCTCTGTTCTTGATCCAGCTGGGGTATCCTGCTCCCCTAAGCTCTCTTTCCCTTGACCCCTGCCCTTCATTACCCACCCACTCCCACATACACTTTGCTCGTGTAGACCTCATCCATTTCTCTGTCATTGGCGATCCCTGTGTCTTTCTTAAGGTCCTGTTTGACTGATGGAAGCAGATGCAGAGATCCATGGCCAGGCCCCAGGTGGAGCTCCAGGAGTCCAATCGGCAAGAAAGAGGAGGGATTGTATGAGCAAGAATTGTTGAGACCAAGATTGGAAAAAGCACAAGGACAAATAGCCAAACTAGTGGAAACGCATGAACTATGAACCAATAGCTGAGGAACTCCCAACTAGATCAAGCCCTCTGGATAAGTGAGACAGTTGATTAGCTTGAACTGTTTGGGAGGCCCCCAGGCAGTGAGATTGGGACCTGTCCTTAGTGCATGAGCTGGCTGTTTAGAACCTGGGGCCTATGCAGGGACACTTTGCTCAGCCTGGGAGGAAAGGACTGGACCTGCCTGGACCGAATCTACCAGGTTGAGCTGAATCCCCAGGGGAGTCCTTGCCCTGGAGGAGATGGGAATGGGGGTTGGGCTGAGGGGAGGGCAGGGGGGTGCGGGAGGAGGGAGGACAGGGGAATCTGTGGCTGATATGTAATATTAAATCGAATTATAAAAAGAAATTAAAAATTAAGCTATATATATGAATATTCATAAATATATATTTGTTCATGTCTGTCTGTCATGTGACTTTTCCCAGTGACACATGAATAACATCCCTTCCTCAGATATGTGTGATCTTATCAACAACAGATGAAAGAAACACAAGTCTCACTTACTGAACCATCAGCTTGTTGGACTTACAGAATCATGGATGGTATGTTAGTAGGAACCTGGATTACTAAGAGACAGTTGCACTTTCAAGAAGCCTTCCTTCCCTAGCATAGTTGATATCTTGCAACAACTGGATTCCTGACACTCTCTCCACAGCTTTTAATCACCTCTACTGAACCAATTACTACCTCTAGCAAATGTTTACTGCTTTTACAATCTTGGGGAGGGCATCTTGTGAACTTTGTAATGTTCTGTGCATCTTGAGCTCTGTATTTTTTCATTTATTTTATTAAGGAATTTTTTTTATTCATTTTATGTACCAGCCACAGATCTCCCCTCTCATCTCTCCTCCCATTCCCCTCCAGCCTTCCCACCCCCAACCCACCCCCATCCCATCCTCCGAAAAGGTAAGGCCTCCCATGGGGTGTCAGCAAAGCCTGATACATTTAGTTGAGGTTGGCTTTTTGTAATTTTTTATTTTGTATTCTTATAAGTCTTATGAACTTCTGTCCTTACCCTCAGATATAATATTTCTATTTGGAGGAAATGGATATATAACAATATTGTTTGAGAGGAAAAAGTAGCCAATTTGGAATGAGGAAAAGAATTTTTGAGATATAAGAGTGGGTATGGGAGGGGGTAAGGGAAATGGAATATGTTCAAAAATATCCTATATACTTGAATAAAATCTCATTATGAAACTCATAGGTTTCAGCAACAAATATATACCAATAATATTTTAAAGAAAATAATTTTTAGTATATTCTTAGACTTCCAAGTTAATCTTGATATGCAATGAGTTTTAGAATGTGAAATTTTTAATCTCATGTATTTATCACTTTTTATGTAGAAAGGAGTTCAACACCAAGATGTTAAATACCATGTACTTCACATGTTCCTCATGCATTAATTGGACTTTACTGATATGTATGTTGCTCATTGATCAATGTCATTGAATAGATATCAAGATAATCAAAATCATGCAAAAAGTCTTTGGGCTGTTATTTTCGATGCTGTTTCATGAATCAAGATTTTATTTCTTATTTTTACTGGAAATATTCCACTGTATAATCAATTTATTCACAGGTTAATAAATATTTGAATTATTTTCAATATTACAAATAATATTTATATTAACATTTTTAAAATATTAATTTGTCCTTTGAACAAATACATAGGATTGGAAAAAATGTTGCATGGTTTAAAAAGTTTTTGAAAATTTCAGGGATAGAGTGGGAGAGCAATGAAAGAGATACCATGATAGAGGTAGACATCATGGGGCCAGAAACCTGGTGCTAGGGAAGCTCCCAGGAATCCACAAGAATGACCTCAGTTTAGAATACTAGCAGTAATGGAGAGAGTACCTGAACTGGCCTACCCCGGTAATCAGATTGTTGAACATACTAACTGTCATCATAGAGCCTTCACCCAGTAACTGATGGAAGCAGATGCAAAGATCCACAGCCAAGCACAAGGCCGAGCTCCAGGAGCCCAGTCAAAGAGAGAGAAGAGGGATTCTATGAGCTAGGGGCATCAAGATCATGATGGGGAAACCTACAGAGAAAACCAAACCCAACTAGTGGGAACTCATGAACTTTAGACCAACAGCTGTGGAGCCTCCATGGGACTGGACTAGGCACTCTGCATAAGAAAGACAGTGTATAGCTTGATCTCCTGAAGGGGCCCCTGGCAGTAGGATCAGGATGCATCTCTGGTGCATGAGCTGGCTTTTTGGAGCCCACTATGCTGGGACACCTTGCACAGCCTTGATCCAGAGGGAGGGGCTTGGACCTGCCTCAACTGAATGCACCAGGCTCTGCTGACTCTCCACGGAAGATCTTACCTTGTTGGAGGAGGGAATGGGCGGTGGATTGGTAGGGAAAGCTGGGGGGTGTGGCAGAAGGAGGGAAGAGAGGGGCATCCGTGGTTGGTATGTAAAATGAATAAAAAAATTAATAAAAAAAAGAGAAAAAAGAAGAAAATTTCAATATCAGTTTCTCATTTATAAAGAATTTGTGTTCCCTTTAAAAGAAAGAAACCCAGCTATTTTTCACATATAATCACTGGGATGTCACTATGCTAACTCTAATAAGCAGCACATAGAGAAAAAGGTTCTGTAACCACACCTATATGTAGAAATTTAATCATAGATAGATGAGTGATGAGGATTGAACGCACTTATCAAAGGTGTTGGTTGAAGGAGATTAATCAATGTTCCTCAAATAATAAAAATATCAAATATTAGGAAAAATAGGTCAAAGGTTACAATAATATTATCTTATATCTAGTTTTATGACAAATTATTGGCTTATGATTCCTCTTACTATAAAAGAGATAATATGACATTGAATGAAATGATGCATAGAATGACTTTTAAGTGTGATATCTATTTCTGTATTTACAATAGTATATGCCTTTGATATCGCTACAATTTTTAAAATAGGGTGGTTGATATGCATTCATTTCATTTTAAAGATATGATTTTCTCTTCCTCAACATGCAATTTAATGCACTCTTTAAATCAATTATGAGCACATACATAAGTAATACAAAATACAAATGTAAAATTCACTTACAGGAATTTCACAAGGAGAATAATGTTTCCATGAGCAATGGGTGCTTGAATGCTAGACAGTCTTTAGTCCAAGGAATATTGAGAATATGAAACCACTGAATGTGTGAACATTGCTGCTGTCAGAATATTCTGTGTGTTGGTAGTAGAATCCCTTTGAATTATTCTCTTAAATTTAACATATATGCAAAATTCTATGTACTGTCATATAAAACATATATATATATATATATATATATATGTAGGAGAGTGAGAGAGTAAAGATGATGGTAAAATAGCTCTGTCTCTGTAATAATGGCTGTACTTTCTTGCATATGATATCACATGACAAAGGCTTTCTTCTTCAGTACAGCACCTCAGAGTAAACATTTCACATTATTATAAAACAAATAGTTTCTTGGTTTAATTTCAGAATACATTCTTCAACCTAAATTTAAAATAAATTGCTTTTGCTAAAATTCAGTCACTGAGTTTTAATGATTACATTAAATTTCCTGTATCTCTGTATGTATATATGCATAACCTATATGCATGTATATCTTTACCTTTTCCAACTGTACATTTCTGATGCTTTTTCACATTTGGTAACAGCTTCAGTATTGATCTCACTACACTTTAAGAAGTTGCTACACCTCTAAAATATTTCCAACAGCCCTGACTTAATTGTACTGCTATGTAAACGTATCTGAACAATTTGTTTCTAGGCTTCAAAGACTATATGTGATTTACTAGCATAGATTTTACAATATATGTGCAATGTGCATAGACAAAGATATGCAATATTAAATAAATTATTTTAAGAGTAATAATAAAAATAAAGACAATGAAGGTTATGTTATTACTAAATATGTACTTACAATCTGTAAATATTACTTCATTCATTATAAGCCAACATTTCTGTGATACTAGGAATCATATGCTGCATATTTTACAATGTTTAACAGTAAAATGCATTTTTCATTGTTGATGCTTACAAGGCTTGCAGGCTGTTAAGAGTTCTGATGGAATTGTCATTACCTGGCAGGCGTGACCTTGGTCTTAGCTGTTCATACTGTAATTACTTCAATTGAATCATGAACATTATCAGAACTACACATGTCAAGTTTGATTACCATTTAAAATGTCTTTTAAAGTGTTCCACTGTGTTTTAGAATTGGAACGCAAAGTGTTATTGTGTATGCGGAGGCACAGAAGCAGAACTGCGGGGCGTAAACATGACATTAGCGAAGCAAATACTCTTTGCTGCAAGAGTAGCAGCGGTTTCAAACTGTCTCAAAAGCACAAAGAGCAGCTTTATGGGACACGTTGACTTTCTTCTCTCATAAAGATATCAGTGAAATGAGATACAACTAGATCCCAGCAAGGAACAACTTAAGTACATTTGAGAAACATTTTTCCTTCCAGTGTTTCCCTACTTTATGAGTTTGTATTAAAACAATTTAGTTCTGTTTACTATTTTAACAACTTTAAAGGTATTCTTAAGTGAAACATAAAAGGCATGTTTGTGATGTATGCCACTGTCTAATGCTGTATGTATACATATAAAATAGCTAAATCAAATATTAGATGATTCCAGTCTTTGCTAAATACTATTCTATTTTCATTGCTTATGAAAGCATCTTTTGTAAATTATACATATTTGTGAGTTGCTATTTGCCTTTCTGTATTTGATCTATTTCACTGAATATCATGTTTGCTATTTTCATTCATGTTTCAAAATAGATTTCATTCTTTTTGTGGCTGAATGGCTTTCCATCAATGTATATACTATACACTCTTTATTCATTCATCACTTGATGGGCATTTAGGTTGTTTCTTTTTTTTTTTTTTTTTTTTTTTTTGGTTTTTCGAGACAGGGTTTCTCTGTGTAGCTTTGCGCCTTTCCTGGAGCTCACTTGGTAGCCCAGGCTGGCCTCAAACTCACAGAGATCCGCCTGGCTCTGCCTCCCGAGTGCTGGGATTAAAGGCGTGCGCCACCACCGCCCGGCGGTTGTTTCATTTGTTGATCATAGATAACACTTCTTCACTGAACACAGTAGCATAAATATGTGGGAAAGCATGATTAAACCATATGTACTTATTAAAAGTGAGCTAAAGAATAATGGGCCACATTTAGAAATAGTTTATTTATCACATTTGTAATCCTGATTAATGTAATAATCCATTGCACAATCCCCCAATAATACATAAGTTGCTAGTGATTCAAGCATTACTGGGAAGTTTGTGTTTATTCAGTTCAGTTCTGAATCCTAATATGACATGTGTGGTAGTTTGAATGAAAACCCCTCCTCCCATACTCACATAGGGAGTGGCACTATTAGGAAGCATGGCTTTGTTTGAATGGTATTGCCTTGTTGGAGGAAGTGTATCACTGTGGGGGCAGGCTGTGAGGTTTCTTTCCTATGCTCAGCATACCTCCAAGTGTGTCAGCCAACTTCCTGTTGCTTGCTTATCAAGATGTAAGGAGTCTCAGCTCAAGCACCACATCTGCCTGATTACAGGCATGCTCTCCACCATGATAATAATGTACTGAACCTCTGAAACGGTAAGCGAGTGTGCTCAATTAAATGTTTTCCTTTATAAGAATTACTATGATCATGGTGTCTTTTCACAGCACTGAAAACCCTAAGACAGGTTGTGACAGTTTGTTGCATTTAAAAGATTCAGTTGGGGGATTTTTTTTTTTTTTGACAAATGGCAGTAATAGCCAAATCCTTACCAGCCTATAATTCTGCTTCCTGCTTCTAAGAATTTTGTAACATATATTTGTATTTCTGTAGCTAGAAAGTTTTCTCTCCGGGTCCCACCAAGCCCAGGCTGTCGGACAGCCCACTTATAAAATAAACACAGATGCTTATATTATTTAAACTGTCTGGCCTAATGGCTCAGGCTTCTTGTTAACTGTTCTTATATCTTAAGTTAACCCATTTCTATTAATTTATACTTTGCCACGTGGCTTGTGGCTTGTGGCCGGTACCTTACATCTTCCTTGTCATGGCAGCGGCTGGCTGGCAGTGTCTCTCTGACTCAGCCTTCCACTTCCCAGAATTCTCTTCTCTGCTTGTCCTGCCTATACTTCCTGCCTAGCTACTGGTCAATCAGCATTTTATTTATACAGTGCAATATCCACAGCACTTCCCCTTTTCTTTTTTTTCAAAAAGGAAGGTTTTAACTTTCACATAGTAAAATTACAGATAACAAAATAATTATCAAGCAAGAATTACATTGTCTAGTCTATAGTATCTAGTCTATTTGTATTTGGCAAAATTAAAGAAGACATCCTATCTATCCTATAATTGTGAGTCTAAGGTTTCATATCTAACTTATCTCTTATCATAACTAAGGAAATTATAACTATCTAGCTTCAACTACATCAAAGACCTCAGAAGGATATACTATTACCTGAGAAATGGGACAAGGATGCAAGCAACTTTCGGGAGTCTTGCAAGAGTAGACAGAGACAGCTGGCAGCCTGGACAGTCATCCAAAGTTCTTTTGTAAAGTTGGGGCATCTGTCTTCAGCCCACAGGCCTAGAGTCTCCCAGCAATTTTTCTCTGTGTCTTGTAGAATGTCCAGCAGTTTCCTCTGCAAAACAGGAACCTCAAAGTACCATTTTGCCAAGCAAAGTTCAGTGGTCACCTTCCTATCGGTCCTGCATGTCCAGTCAATACATACATTTTTTTCAAGCAGTCCAGGCAAGAACAGTTTCTTGCCCAAATGGCTATTTTTGTCAAGAAGAAGATAAACTCCATACGGAGTGTCTTCGATGCCCATCCTCCTCTCTGAAGTAAATCAATGCTGCCAGGAGCAGACATTTCTCATTGTCCAGAAAGTCTAAATTTTTAAAACATTTTAAATGCCATATTCTGTAGGTCTTTGAAGTGTTTGAAGATTACCTACCTAATTGAATTATATCTATGCATACCTAGGAAACAACATGACTATAAGTTTGACTATCATAGAAGACTAATTATTAATCTGTATTTCCCAATTATCCATTACAATTTAAATTAGTTACATAAATACCTCAAATAAGAATAGAAATATATATACAGTATAACAAAATTAACTTTAAATTTGTATCAATAAACTAAAATCTATACCAATGTAAAACATTTCAAACAAGTTATTGCTCTTTAAAAGTAGGTTCATTAATCTACACATTTAATCTTATCATATCTATATCATATCCCTTTTTTTCTTTAGAAAGAGATTGCATTTATAATCAACTTGTTTTAAATAAAAGTATTGGTTTTTTCTCTGTTCCACACCAGAGGGCTCTTCTGATTTGGGACACAAGAATCTCTTAACCTTTTCTTTTAGCAATATGCCTGGGTTTAGAGAAGGAGTGAGCCAATTCCATCTCCAAAGCCAGCTTGGTATATTTGGGAATTTGGGCGTAGCTTCTCTTACTACTTCCTGCTGGAGGGAGGCGCTGTATCTTATGAGGACACAAAGAAAATTTTAGAATTATGGAGTAGTCCGTGAAGGTGTATTGTCTGAGCCAGTTGCCTTGAAACCATTCTGGATGTTGGATCATCTGGGCCATGGTGTCATCGGAAACATTTCAGGGGGTCTTGCCTGGTCAAACCTGATGTATCTTAATCTGGAACAAATCCATAGCCTCTGGCTTTCTGTGGAAACAAAAGCAGAACCTCCTTTCCAAAGCAACAAATCCTTACATCCAAATTTTGAAGTCAAGTTATCTTTAAAATATACATATTGCTTAACTCAACAGCTTTTACAATCAAATTTTTTTCTGCAGTTAAAAATCCCAAAGACAACACAATTCAGATTGTCTGTGTAATATCCATCTTTACGTGGCTTATTTTTTTATACTACCTTTACTGTCTCTTTAAAGACTTTATTTTTTAAAACTATTTCTTTATATAACTATGCATTTCTTTTTTTTTTCTCTTTCTCTTCCAAGGAGATACTGAACTAAGGTATACATTATTTCTGGCAAATACCAAATAGGGGTGAGGAGATCTGAGAGCTACATAATTGATAACTGTGAGGGAAAAAGAAGAAAAACCCTAAAGTGCTTCAAAATTGTCCACTAAGTCTAAGTCTTCTGTGTTAAAGTTGAGAAGTTAATATTGTAAGATTTAGATGAGGTAAAGTAGGTTCTGATAACACAATGAATATTCCAAATAGATTTTTCTGAAAAGTTCTTATACAAATTATGCATTAATCTATACTTGATTGGAAATAAAAAGGTCATTGTTTTGAAATTTTAATTTTCTAGAAATAAATAACATTGTAGTGCCATGCTCATTGTTGAAAAAAGGGATTAGATATATTTCATATTCTTGCATAAGTTAAAATTTTGGAAACAAAAGAAATACTGACTGGAATGATGGTGCAGGAAGCAAGATGTTTGCTCTACAGGCAGGGACACTTGGTTCCAATCCTTACAACACTCATAACATCATTTTTCATGGCTCACGTTTATAATCCAAGTAGATTTACAGCAAATAAGGAGCCACAGACTGGAGAATCATTGGAAACTCGTGAACCAGGTAGCATGGTTTATGTGGTGGTAAAAAAAAAAATGTTTCAAATAATGTAAAATATGCAGAGTAACAGTCAAAGTTATCCTTTGAAACCCAGACATACAAAATTGCAAACACACTCGATAACTCACAAAAATAAGTTTGAACATGCATGCACATGCAAATGTTTATACAAATTCATGTGCACACACACACACACACACACACACATACACACACACACACACACCATTAACATAAACATTGCTCTTTTACAAAAGTTTTCAAAATTGAAAAACCCTGAATATATGCAACAAACAACAATAATTAGTCCTAAATTATATAGTGATATGAGAAAACAATTTGTATTAAATATTTGATGGAGAGACTAATGAATGAGATTTGCTAATTGATATTAAAATATTAAATGTGTGATTGGTTAACCTCCTATGACTTAATATCAATTAGTGTAATGAAACCATATTGAAAATGTAATAAAAGTACTTGTAAATATATATTTAATTTTTTTTCCTTTTGAAATCCATCAGTGAACAGTCTGGCAGGATATACATATAGATATAATACTGACACAAATATGTTGGTAATAAGATGCAGCTCTCAAATTGGACAGAATACTCACTTGATAGGTAGGAAATCATGTCTAGGTCTTGTAAACCAAATCATCCTCTTATGACTACTGGTGTCATGGATCTTAGTGGAGAATGTATTATTACCACTTCTTAAAACAGTATAATTACTAACAATATTAATATACTTATACTCAAAGATAAATGTAGCTCTCATTGTAGTGGGTAGCTGTTCCAGCTTTGACCTGGAAGTACTACCCCCATTGAGGCTCCAGTAACTGTCACACCTACAAGGCAGGGAGAGACAGGAGCACTTAAGACCTGAAATCTGGATGCGCCAGCTCTCTTGGTTTCTGGATCCTGGACGCTGCAGGTAGATCAAGCTGAGTTCTCCAGAGAACACTGCTGGACTGCACTACACCTTTCCTGGACCCTGTAACCTATCCCTTTACATGTAAGTTACCCCACAAAATAAACGTCTCTTTTAACTACATGGAGTTGCCTTAATACTTTCACCAATAACTTATTACTCATCAAAAGGCTTATTTTTTTTTTTCAGCAGAATGAGGCCATTGTAGAAAGCAACAGCTATTTAAAATGCAAACACAACTGACCGTAAAACAACACAGCCCTTACAGCTAAGATGAGGAAACATCTTGGAAGATGGAAAAGAATTATTGCAAAAGCCAGAAAGCAGGAAGTATCCTCTGAGATTGTGCATTCTGGATATGACAATTAAGCTTTTCCCAAGATATCTCAACATGGCTGCCTAAATAAGACTTAAACAATTCCAGTAACAGTTGACATCCCACTCTTGATGGGGACACTTGTAGTACCCACTGATAGATGAAGATGTATAGGCAATTTATAACTGTTGAGAGACAGAGAATTAGTATCCCCTAGGGAAAAGTTCCCTGATTGGTTTTTGAACTCAAGTGGTCAAGCCTAGAAAAATACATATACAAGCAACAGTGAACAGACTAGGGAAGTTGTATTTGCAATTTTACTTGTTCACACACACACACACACACACACACACACACACACACACACACAAGCACATGTATATACAGTGGTAACAGAAGAAGCCATCAATTTTAGAATAGTGATGTATAGAAGTGATAGAGTGTAAGGATGGGGCAAAGACATGATACGATTATAATTTAGTTATTTTTTAAGAAAAAAATGATATAAAGAATTGAAGTTCTAATACTACTATAGCCTGTGAAGACCAGCTCCAAAGGCTACAAACAGCATTTAAAGAAAAGGTCTACAGCATAGCGAAACTTAATTTAGGACTTTTCTAAATCTGAGATATGTTCTTTGGAATGGAATAAATCCATACAATAACTGTTTGGGTCATGCTATTTTATTCTTCTGGTAGAGCACTAATTCTCTCTACAGCTCTAATTCTTCCTAAGTTCTAATTCCTTCTAAATTCTAATTCTTTCTAGTTCTCCTCTGTTCTTATAAATATTTTACAGGAGGCTTGAGACAAAGTGAGGGTCATAGCACATTCCTTAAGTAAACGATAAGATGTGGAGCCATTTACCATGGTAACGCATAGGATGGGACATGAAGTTTGGCATTTTCCATGGCACTGGCCACTGGTCTGTGTTATCAGTCAGACTTTAGCAAGAGAATAATTAGCACCAAGTTTACATTGTGTCTGACCTTGGTTCTACAATTAGATATTTGGGAATATGTCCTTGTGTGTATCTGTAAAGTTTTAATTTATGATCCAATTATAGAGACACTCAGTCCAGTTTGAAGTTGCCATGAGGTAAAAATGAGCTAATTTTGTGTATTTTGTCTTAGACTGGGGAGAAACTGTTGTTTTCTTATGTTAGTCTGAGTTAAAGGAACAAAGCAGGCTTCTAAGTGTCTTACAGTCTTCATGGAACAATAGATCTAGTTATGAAGCATATCCTAGTATATTATATTCATCAAAATTATACAGCTTAAGTAGAAATCATCTTCCTGACCATCACACCTATATGTGTGCCCAATAGATGGAATATGTTCATGAGATAAACACACAAGCAGTAGGGAGAATACCCATAGCTGTTTTTTAGGGAAGAAAAATTACATGAGAAAAAGTACAGACAGAAGCAACCAGTCATTTACAGTCAGTGACTATGTGGCCTTGTCATGTGGGGCTTCCCATCAGAGAGTCATTCATCTTGGGGGCAACCTGCTAAACACTAGTTGTCACCTGCTGTATACT
>CABHPR010121958.1:6956-20368 GCA_902168415.1 Peromyscus melanophrys | reverse complement strand
TAATCTGTGTCTCTCTAATACCAACTTCTGTCTTAGCTACTTTATTATTATTGTGAAAAGGGACCATGATCAAGATAACCTGTAAAAGAAATCATTAGTTGGGGGATCTTAGTTCCAGAGGGGTGTAGTCTGTGACTATCATGGCATGGTTCATGACGCAAACACACAGGCATGGCACTGGAGTAGTAGCTTAAAGCTTATAGATTGAGACAACAAACAGGAGAGAGAGAGAGAGAGAGAGAGAGAGAGAGAGAGAGAGAGAGAGAGAGAGAGAGAGAGAGAGAGAGAAAGAGAGAACCTGGAATGGACTGGCATGGACTTTAAAAACCAGAAAACTGACACTAAGTGACACACCTACTCAAAGAAGGCCACATCTCCTAAATCGTCCCGGACAGTTCCACTAACTAGACATTAACGTTACAAATTTAGGATGGACAATCATCTGGACAATATCATTCAAGCCACCACAGAGTGTTAGTACAATGAAAGAAGAGATTTCAAATTCTTATAATATAGATTGAAATTATGTCAGCATTTTGTCATTTCAAAGTAAAATGGAATCAAGAAAAAAAATGACCAAAAACTGACTGTTCAAAAGATATACCTAAAGGAGAGAAAAATCTTTATTTGTCATTTATCAAAAGAGCATAAAGGCAGATATTTAATTGATTTTCTTGCTTTGCTTGTTAGCAAATGTTTTTTTTTTCTATATTCTACATCAAAGATTAAATAAAATAAACACTATTGAGGGAAAAAGTATACAAGTCCTATAGTCTTTAGGGGTCATTTTATTTATTATATAATATAATTGATAGATAAAATTGAAGTCTGTCCTCTAACATATTGAAGTCATCATTTATTATAATAAGATCTTTCATAACTATGACACTTTGTGGATAATTGTATTACTGTTCTTAAATTGTTATTCAATTGTTTATTTATCCATGGTATATATTTGAGTCTCTTAATTCTAATCAAATTATCTTTATATACTTGTTTTAATAATTTAAGATTGTAATGTGATTATTTCAAACTTCCCATCCTTTTCCTCCTTCCAACCCATCCTATATACCTTTCTTACCCTTTTTCAAATCACAGCTACACATACACATTTATATAATCATAAATATGTTTCTAAATATATAAATATATTACATAATCATATATATTATATACTCCTAAACTGTCCAGTCTGCATTGTGTTACATCAGTGTGTATATTTTTCAAGGCTGATATTTTAGTATTAGATAGCAATTCTTGTGTTCTTCCCTAGGGAAAGCTATCTATCCTATTGCTCCGCATATCTTAGCTGTTTATAGTTATTCATAGAAGATTGAGGCCTCATGATCTTTCACCTTCCATGATAGAATATCCATTGTTGTTGTTCTTGTCTAGATGAATCTAAACAGAGAGTTTGCAAAAGTAAAGATAGGAAGCAGATAAGAGAGCAAAATAATAATTAGGTTGTCTGGAAATGTCATAAGAAATCAGACTATTAATTATCTACCTACCTTTAATACATGTATGTTTTTGTATAAATATACATATACAGATTAGATGAAATTTACTATCTGATGAGATAACCTTCAAAAACCAAATATAATCTAAGAAAAAAACCTTGAAACAAGTTACGTAATTATCTCTTGAAAGTTGTTGGACAGGATTGCCAAAAAGGCTTCTAGAAAAAAAAATGAACTATTCCTATTGCCTTTGTTTGCTTCTCCAAGTGGTGGAAGGTAAGTCCTTTTTGCTGAGGACATCATACACTTCAAAGAACAGGGCCCCAAAGCCATTGAGCTGGAAGTGACCTGAACACTTTTCCTCTAAGAAATAGCATTCACTATACTTGAAAGTATCACATAAACTTCTAAAACTGAGACGCAATCAACCGTCCTACCCAGGAAGGACACATGTACCACAACAATGGCCATCGTGGCATAATAATCCTAATGGTGCAGGAGAGGAATGCATGATTAGCAGGAACCAACAGCTCTCTAATTGGACTTAACACCTACTCAGCAAGAGGGAAATCAAGCAGGTACTGGGAACCTATCTATTACTCCGTGATAGTGAAATCATGGGTATTGAAAGAAACCCTGTAACCATAACTTTACTGAGCCAGTATAATCACTAAATACATTATAAATAATATTTGTCCTTGTAACACCCAGATAAGTATAGTCCTCACTCATCAGGGAAACATCCACTTGCAACAAAGACAATTATAGAACCAACCACAACCAATGAAAATGCAGATTTGTATATCTCAGAGCCAAGGGGTTCATCTCTAAAACAACTCCCACACCTAAGCTTCAAGGATCTTTGCACAATTGGGGTAGACACATTTTAAGGGACAGATGATCATGGTGCTTAATGTGCGATTTTGTCTCAGGAACTTCAGAAGATACACCTACAGAGTTTCAACAGCATCACTGCCTAAGCATGAGCTGAGAAAGAACAATAGCAGTAGATATGCTAATGTGGACCTAGGAAATCCCAGGAGGCCTTGACCCCAGATAAAGAACTACAAGCTACAAAGGCATGCTGAGAGCAAGCAAAGGAAATAATCTTCCCCAAGAAAGAACACACCAGTTGGTTTATCCAATATCAAATCATCTGGAATATTGTTCTGCAGACTGAGCAGGTTATACTATGTCGGAAAAAAATACATGTATCATATACATATGCTCACATATGTATTTAAGAACAATTAATGAAAAAAGAGGCCATACATTTGAAAAGAGCAAGGATAATTTAGAGGGAAGAAAGGGAAGGGTGAAATGATATAATCTTAAAAAAAATAAAAAAATAAAAAGTTTTGACTGTTAAAAAAAAATGGGAGCCTTCAATAAAAGTTCACAATCCCTAGTAATTAGGGAAATGAAAATTAAAACAACTTTTAAGTTTCATTTTTCCTAATCAGAATGCCAAAGATCAACAAAATAGTATTATCTTTCAAATTAAAAAAAAAATTCCATTTGCTTGTGAAATTCCTTATTTGCTTGTTAAATTACTCATTCTTAGTTGTTTTCCAACCTAAGTTGTTTTCCTGTAAGAAGTTTATATCTGTGTAATGCAGATAGATGTGAGCTTTACATATCCTAACTTGCATTTAAAATCCACTTCTTCATCTTGTTAGTTTTCAAGTCTAAAAGTTTCAATCAGTTGTAACTTAGACCGAAATTTCATGCCAATTTGATGTAACCATATGATATATAAAGAGATTTCACTTCCACAATTGTCCTGTGACCTTCATATATGTACTATGACATGTGGGTGACCCATCCACGAACATAAATGAATGACTAAAAAAATATAACATTTATGAAGTACACTAAATACTCAGGACAACAATAAGACTCGTTTTTTTTTTTTTTTTTTTTTTTTTTTTTTGGAGTGTAATAGGTTTAATAGGCAACCTTGCTGATTTAATGTAGCTAGAGTTTTCCTGCCTGGCCCACAATCAGGACAAGGCTCTGTCACCTGCCAGTCCCACAGCCACTCAGACCCAACCAAGTAAACACAGAGATTTATATTGCTTACAAACTGTATGGCCATGGCAGGCTTCTTGTTAACTGTTCTTATAGCTTAAATTAATCCATTTCTATAAATCTATACCTTGCCACGTGGCTCGTGGCTTACCGGCATCTTCACATGCTGCTTGTCATGGCAGCGGCTGGCAGTGTCTCTGCCTCAGCCTTCCACTTCCCAGAATTCTCTCCTCCTTGTCCTGCCTACTTCCTGCCTGGCCACTGGCCAATCAGTGTTTTATTTATTGACCAATCAGAGCAATTTGACATACAGACTATCCCACAGCAATGTAAGGCACTGAAAACAGAAGTTTAAGCCATTAGAACTCATTCTCTCAATTAGAAAACATTTGTCTAAGTTTTCTCTGTACCTAGTAGTATTTTTATTTATACCTAGTAGTATATTTATTATAGGTGGAATATAACATATTAGTGCTATCCTTATCCCCACACAGAAAACTTTTAAAAAGAATAGTTGAACAGAGCAGCTTGTGGGACATTTTTATAGTATATTTTTAGTAATTACAATAAGTGCAATTTTTTACTATGGGCATTTCCATTTGAATTATTAATGCACAATGAGGACATATCACTTAACTATAAAGTCAACTTTAAGTAAAAGTTTGATTCAGAAGTTATCTTGAAACTTACATATTTACATTAAAAACATAACTGCACATATGTGATCTCATTATTTTCAATATCTCATGTTATGGTTTTAGCACATCTTTCCCTAAAAAATTAAATATATAAGGGTGTAGCTTCAGTTTTCCTGCCTGGTCCACAGTCAGGACAAATCAATCTCACCTGCCAGTCCCACAGCCGCTCAAACCCAACCAAGTAAACACAGAGACTTATATTGCTTTCAAACTGTATGGCCGTGGCAGGCTTCTTGCTAACTGTTCTTATATCTTAAATTAATCCATTTCTATAAATCTATACCTTGCCACATGACTCGTGGCTTACCGGCATCTTTACATGCTGCTTGTTCTGGCGGCGGCTGGCAGCGTCTGGCAGCGTCTCCTTCCACCTTCCTGCTCTTTTTATTCTCTCTGTTAGTCCCGCCTTTACTTCCTGCCTAGCCACTGGCCAATCAGTGTTTTATTAGCAACACATTTGACATACAGAACATCCCACAGCATAAGGGTACTTTTCAAATTAACTTCTTTGTTTGCAAATAAAGATCACATTTGTCATATAGAGGGTATTATCAGATATTGAATTGTCATATAGACGATGAAGACATTTACTTGTTACCTCAGTATATATTGGAAATGTTTTTTTTTTTAATTTTCTGTAATATATTAGTATTTTGTGTTCCTACAAAGATGCAGTGTTTTAATCACTATGCTTTTTCCCTGATTTTTCTTCAATACCTTACAACTTGTGTAAAGCCATACAATGGAGGTCTTTTAGTTCTTCTTTTCCACTGACTGATTAAAACAAATGACTAAATAAGTCAAATCTCTATATAAGTGCACATTCATATATGCCTCACTTTGTAAGACGGACCTGCAAAAGTCGCCTTTCAAACCCGTGAAAGGTTAGTAGCAACCAAAAAGAAATCTCATAATGCCTGTGACAAATGGAGATCAAGACAAATCAGCAAATCAATTTCCCAAATGTAAAAAATGTGTTGGTTTTCTTAAGCTCTCTATCACAGTTGACTACGGACAAATTAAAATTTTTGGGGCTGACCTTGACCTACAATCTAGTTTGTTTGTATATTACTTGCCAATGCCTGGCACTAAAATTTGAGTTCCATTCTATATGAATCATACAAGTAAGTAGCAATTGTTGTAAAATAATAATTTTACATTTCACTCTAAAATTGCTTGAGGTGAGTCCTCAAGTACAATACTGTAGAATGGATGTATAATGTTTGTAATGTAGGATAAAGCAAATTGTTTTTCCTTTACAAGCAAAGACTGCAGTTTCTTATATAGAAAAAGAAGATTTTATAGCTCATTTTATAATTATTATCTGTGTGATTTCTTTCACGATAGATGTAGCCTCCCCACCTCTTTGTGAGTGATTAGCACTTGTACATGCCCACAAACGAATGCCTAATCTTGAGTCTTCGATAAACCCTGGCATTTATGTCTTCTTGATTATAGTTTATGACATATAAATGCTTCAACTTTCAGTCCTCTTGATCTTTATGAACACTGTCTTTCAACCACAGAAGACTTAAGAGTGATACCCCAAAGAGGCATCGTGCTCTTCACCTGACAGCATGGCTGATTTGCTTACTTGTGATTTACAATACATGCTAATTATAGAAATGAAATTCAAGAAAAGGTAGCAGATACTTGTTTTAAATAAGCTAATCCATTTATAGAAGCAATAAAGATCCCTAAAAATAGAATTATAAAAGAATATTTCACTCTTCCTACTTTCCAAATATTTTTGCATGTTTAGAGCAAGCTCATTAAAGTTCATGATCTATAAACATGTCTTACATCATACTTAGAGTCATACTTCTAATATGAACTGTAAATCCTTTTAGAAATTGAATGATTAAAAAAAAAGAAATTGAATGATTATCATTTGCCTCATGAATCACTTGTAAAAGCCCACATCATAATACGTTTAGTAAATTTGTTATGTCATATATGAGGTTCCATGAACAAACAACAAACAAACAAACAAAAAACAGGAACAACAATACATTATTCACTACACTCTTTTGTTAACACTTTAAAAGGCATTATTAGAATTTAAGGTAATATTTCCAGGTGAGAACATTCTCAGTTGACAAATAATTTCCCTTTTAATCAGGTATGGATTATCAACAGAGATTAATTCTGAGGCCCTATAATATAAGGGCATCTTTTGGGAGAGGATTTCCTTTTGCATTCTATCGGAAGAAGTCTAAGTTAGAAAATAAAAAATGAAGTGAAGTAATGAGAACTTCATTGATACAGTGTGAGTTTCAATGTACGAGAGCAAGGGCTAGATTTTTTAATGTGTTAATAACAAGAAGAATTAAATCTGTTATAAAGGAGAGGACAAAATGCAAAGAAAGGTAATTTTAATTATTATAAGATAACAACATATATTTCAAAAATGTATGAGTAACCAAATTCATATTCTTGTCTTGAACATTATGACTTTAACTAGTTAATGAGCTCCTAAATTGAATTTGAAGGCAACATGAGTGCACACATTTAGAATATTGATCTCAGAGTTCTGAAGCCCATCTCCAAGTTCATCACATTTTATAAATATACCGTAAACATGAATGTTTCCATATATTGTCAAAATCATATTAAGAAGACATAAATTATGTTCCATTTCAAATAAATATTTAAAAAAATAGCAAGAACCTCAACATTGAATTTGCCAGAATATGCTAAAGAAGTTCATTAGAGACATAACTTCAGTGTTTTAATAAGTAAGAGGAAAATAGAATTTCTATGACTTGACCATGTGATTCAAGTTCATGGCATGTGTTATTGGCTTAATAGGAGTCTTTGCAAGGGCCAGCACAGTATAGTTGGTGACTGCAATTACTCAATACAAAGAGGCACAATTTCCTATGCAGAGTCTCTGACCTATTGTCAACATAGCTGGATTTAGAATCACAGTGGAAATATTAACCTCAGTGAACTGATAAAACGTTTACAGAGATGCCTAACTGAGGAAGGGGGACCCACCACGAACATTGGTCATACCATCTCATAGATTTGATCCAAGACTAAACAGAAAAGTGTTAGCTGAAACTTCTCTCTTTCTTGAGTGTCGATACAATGTGTTCAGCAAGCTATTGCTATCATTGACCTGCTTGGTAGACTTTATCATCAAACTGTAAGCTAAAATAAACCCTCCCTCTTGTCAGTTATTTTGTTATAGCAACAAGACAATTAGCCAGTACAGAAAATTGGTACTAAATATTGAGATCTGTGCTGTGATAAACCTGGTCCACATAGTTCTTAGATCTTTGGGTTTAACGTATAGGAGTGATTTTGAAGAGTTTGGAAATGTGGGCTAGAAAAGCCTTAGAATGCTGTAAGCAAAGCTGAAGGGATCACTCAGGGAGCATTTGGAAAACCAAGGTGCTAAGAAAAATGTGGAAAGTAAAGACCCAGATCATGATGTGTCAGAGGGGAATAAGGACACCTTGGGAAACCAAACCAGAGCCCAATTTTGTTGTTTTTAGCACTGCATCTAGTTTCTGCCTGTGACCTGATGGATAAGAGAGAATTCAAAATTAATGTACTAATTTCCTTGTGGTGATATATTGTATACTGTAATAAATTTTGCCTGAAGATCAGAGAACAGAACAAGCCACTAGATTAAACACAGATGCCACAGAGTGGTGGCTCACACCTTTAATCCTAGCACTCCAGAGGCAGAGATCTGTCTGGATCTCTGTGAGTTCAAAGCCACCTTAAAATGAGATTGGCTCAGTCTAGGAGAGAAACAGAGCCAGGCAGTGATGACACACACCTTTAATCCCAGCACTTGAGATATCATGCCTTTGCTTGGGAAGCACACATGCCTTTAAACCCAGGAAGTGATGATTGGGTGGAGAAAGGTATATAAGGCGTGGAGAGACAGGAACTAGAGACCTTTTCAGGCTTAGGAGTCCTAGAGGTAAGACGTAGCAGTGGCTTGTTCCTTTGTCTCTCTGATATTTCAGAATTTATCCCAATATCTGGCTCCGGGTTTTTTTTTTTTTTTATTGAAAGACCTATTAGATTTCATGCTAGATTTCTTGGCAGAAATTTATTCAGGGAAAATTGCTTGTGAAACCTTATATTAAGAATTTTGACTGACTACTTATGTCTGCTCTTATTAAGGTATACATTGACAGAGAGCAAAAGGATGCCAAATGGAGAAGCTTGGTGACAAAGACATGTAAACAAGTTTAGAGTCAACCACAGAGCATAGACAAAGCACATAAAACTTCTAAGAAACTAGAGCTCTTAAAGAAAAAAAGAATCATGTCTTTTACTGGAATAAAATAAATGTTACCCGATTGGCATGATTTCAGTAATTGAAGTTTTCAACTTGTGAAACTGGAGATTCATTCCAAATGAGAGCAGAGTGCATCAAAGGTAAAACTGCCTCTGAGGGAATAAACCCCTCTCACAAAACACCACCTTAGGAACCGGTTCTCTATAGTCAGCATTCAGATTATCTTGATTGACAGAATAGGTTTTGGATTTTGAAGTTTTGAGGCTATTAAACACTATGAGGCCCTTGAGAGATGGATAAAATGCCTCCGGAATTAAGATATGAATATGAAATTTTAGGGGTCAGTGGGGATTATTTTTTAATTTAAATGCTTTGTGATTGTTCTATTAGAAAGTGGAGTGGCAATAGTTATTCTTCATTGTCAACTTTACTACATTTAGAATTACCATGGAAACACAACTCAGAATGTGTCTATGAGGTAGTTTGCATAAAAGTTCAACTAAGGAGAGAATACTCATCCTAAGCATCGTCAGGACCATTCCATGAAATAATGCCCATGTTGAATGAAATGGAAAAAGTAGACAGAGGTCCGTTATCACTCTTCCCCCACTTCAGGTTGCAGATGTAATGAAACCAGCTGCCTCAGCTGTTTGCGATCATGACTTTTCAAACATGAGTAGCGGTACCCTGAAACCAGTAGCAAAAAACTTCTGCTTCTAAAGTTGATATATTTTTTTCAGGAATATTTTACAGCAATGAGAAAAGTAACTAAGATATCAGGTCTTTTAGTATTTCCGCAATCTTCCACTTTTCTCTTCTGTTGTTTCTGCAGTAACTGGGAAAAGCCCTGCTGTACTGACTTCCTTTACTGCTGTTTTCTAACAACACAAGTCAACCATTGCCTTTTATTTATACTTAGTCTGATTATGTAAGAACTTAGGAGAATAGCATATAATTATGTTATCACTTGTAACAAGTATTTAGGTACCAATCTCATCTCTATCCTGTGATTACTAAAATCAGTCTTTTTTTCATAATCTTTGAGTTTCCATGATTTGCCTCAATCTTAAAATCACGAAATGATCAGTTTGTGTGTATGTATGGATTAATAAATTAAGGATTGAATCATACAGAATTATCCAATAAATATTTGCAGAACACATGTAATAATACAGCTCTGCCTTAAACCCTGTAAACATTAGTATTTAAAACCAAAGATCTGACAGAACTTGAGGTCCATGATTTTTATGTCTAGCTATAACCTGATTATTTTTAAAAGTCTCTGCTTTTTAAAATCTCATTACTAGTGAGTTATCCTTGTTTAACCTTGAAAATACAAGTGTCAAACACCCACACCTACACTCAGCCACATACACTGAATAAAATATTCTGAATTATGCTGGGAAAAAGTCACTTTTTTATTTAATTGCTCAGGTAAATTATTATAGCTGAGAGAATAAGAAAAACTTTTTGTTTGTCCTGAAATTTAAGTGTCACTTAATTTTTGAGCTATTTAAAAGTTGGCAATTTCAGTCAATTTTATTGTCATTTTTCACTTGCTACACTCCACTCTCTCCTTGAACTAGTATTCACAAAAGGTTTAGGCTTCTCACTGCATAAGCAGTTTGGGTTTTAAAGAAAGGTAATATATATGAAACATTAGAAAAAAATCATATTCATTTGCTCCAATTACTTTAAATGTCAAAAGCTCTCGGCTTAGATGAGCAATGCCCAACTTCCCCCTTAATCAGGATGCAACTTGACAGAAGTAGAATAAAAGTTTTAATGTTGATCTGATGGCGGAAGGATGGGGGTGACACTATTCAAATAAAGCTTCAGATTCAATTATTCAATTGTAGTATTTGAATTGAAGGATACAGTAAAGGGAGAGTATGGTTTTCAAATGAGAAATGCATAGAATGAGCATAAATTTAGCATTCATCTATTTATAATTATTATTTAAAATTACCTACCAAGAGCACAAAATAGCATGGGCCCCAGGCTTTTTCCTCTGAAAAGGCAAAATCGAAGAGAAATAGACTGTGACTCCTGAGGTAGATTTAAAGCCAATCTCATATCACATTTGTGGAGTTTTAGACTCAAAAGTTCTTTGAGATCAGCAGCTCCTATCGGGCTATGAAAAGCTGTGAGTGCAGCTTTAATGAAATTTAAATTTTTCAGTAATAAATTTAAAGCAGAGTATAATGTAACAAGTTAACTCTAAGTGGCTGGGGTATTTGAGATGCTGAAAGTGACCCATGAACATTTCTTCTAGATATGCTTTCCAGAAAACGGCACTGAAGATGGGTGGGATTCAAGTATCCTCCAAGCCCCAGAATCAGCTAACTTACAGTCCACCTGTTACTACTTAGGACAGTCAAAACTGTTATTTTCATTTATGGTGATCATAAAGGTACTCACTCCTGGCTTCCTAATTTCAGAGTTTCATATCATTAGTGTAATATGATGGAGGTTTTCATCTACTCACCTGCTCTTTTGCATGATCAAGAAAGGATGTGTAAGGGAAATTTGATTACATTGTGTTCTAATGTTTAAAAAAAAAGAACAACTGTTACAAAACTATCTCCCCCTGCCTTCCTCCCTCCTTCTCTCTCTCTCTCTCTCTCTCTCTCTCTCTCTCTCTCTCTCTCTCTCTCTCTCTCTCTCTCTTTCTCTCTCTCATCTCTGTCACTGTAGTATTAGGGATCAAGTTCAAGGCATTGCACAAGCTAAACAAATACAATCTCTGACACTTATTTCTAATTTTTTTCAGTCTCTCTGAAACATTTGTTTCAGAAATAAAAACAAAATATAAGTATGCACACAAAACCTATATACATACAGAGATACATTCACACAGAAACACACACATACAGTTGTTTCAAACATTTTTGCTTTACTCTTTACATTTTGCACTTGCTACTTGCATGCATGGTGAGCAGGCAGGTTTATGTAATACAATTGCACTTTAATGCAAAGAATATTAATTGAATAGAGATTTACTCCAGACAGACTGCATGCCTTTAGACACTTATGTGTGAATAGGTCTCTAAGAGCATCCTCTTTGCACTTGTGTAAACACGCACGGCCTGAAAATGAAGAGGTGTGAACACCCCTGATGGATGAGTGATGAGGACCAATAGAAAAATAATTCTTTAATTTTTTTTCTCAGTGAACAACTCACAAAAATGATTATCTAATTCTGGTGTATGGAAGTATCACTGCCCTAGCAGCCAATCTTTTCTCTAACTTTGTCTGAATCTGTTTATCTCCCGTGCCCTACATTTCTGTTCCCTTATATAACCTTGCAAATAAACTATTGCAGACAGTAGTTTTTCCTTGGGGCCTAGTTTCAGGGAACTCAGGCTAAGAAAACAACCTCATTAACAGAATTTTTAGTTAATATTTAGTAAAGATAACATTTCCTGCTTTTAATTTCAAAGAAGGAAATGATATAAGACCAAGAAGGTTTATGACACATTTAGATACATTGGTTGCTTTGGGGAGAAAATTCCGTGATGATGCTGACATTGAAGAGCAAATCAGGTCACCTAATTACTGTCTACACCTTAGGAAAGAACTAGCTTCTTGTGCTCACAAGAGGGTTCATAAATTAAAGACTTTATTTGGTGTAAAATATTTTAGAACACCAGTTCAAAGATGATAACATTGCAGGACGAGTAAAAATATTTGGCTGAAAATTATGAAGCCATCCATTGTGCATTATCTGATTGCACCCTAGTATGACTGGAGCTGCAGAATTTAGTCAGTTTGCCAGCTACTAAGTGTATAAGTACTCAAAGCACAATAAATCTTAATTATAATATGTTCTCAAGATAAAACTAGAGACGAAACGTGTATGGAAGTAATGTATCTTTGCAACATCTTCCTATGTATTGCGTGATGAAATCATGGCGTTTTAGCTATGGAATAGGAGGAATAGAACACATTATGAAAATTAGTTTATAGTAGTTTAGGATTGCTCTTTTTAAATGAAACCAGTAGAAATTTTGAAATTTCTGCCTGTCTCTCCTATTTCTTTTATGTAGATACATCAAAATATATGCATCATTAAGAACTAGAATTTAAGTTTTGATGTCTAATTCTTTATAAGATATATGCAGAAAAATAATGTCTTTATGTACCCTATATATGTATATATTTATATTTTTATATATGATAGTGGTCTTCTGTTGTAGAATATTATTTTAAGGTCTGCTACATTTGTTTATGCTGTGGAATATTTGTTTAATGATGGAAAGATATGCTGTACTCTTTTATGTTGCATTTGTTTAACTCTGTGAAGCTGTGTTACTTTGCCGGTCTAAGACACCTGATCGGGCTAATAAAGAGCTGAAGCGTCAATAGCAAGGCAGGAGAAAGGATAGGAGGGATCAGCAGTCAGGGAAAATAAATAGAAGGAGAAAAAGAGGGATGAGGAAGCAAGAGAGATGAAGGAGAAAGAAAAGAAGGCAAAGAAAAATCCAGGGGCCAGCCACTGGGCTTCACATCAAGCCACAGAGTAGGAAATAAAGACAGGTGAGTGTACAGAAACAGAGGAAGATAAAACACCAGAGGCAAAAGGCAGGCCGGATAATTTAAGTTAAAAAAAATCTGACTAGAAACAACTCAAGCTACGGCCGGGTATTCTTAGGGAAGAACAAGACTCTGTGTATTTATATGAGAGCTGGATGGTGGGTCCCTTCAAAGAGCAAAAGAGTAAATACAACAACAGTTCTTTTATATACATATGATGATCAGGATGGCACGAAAACACCTTGGAACCCGGGGTATTTTAACTCACTTTAGAGACTTCAAAGGTTTAGTTGCAGATTGCTGTAATAAAGCGAGTATCTCAATAATGTGAGCTACTTGAGCTGGAGCTACAACTCAGTGGAAAAGAACTTGACAAGTGTGTGTGTGTGTGTGTGTGTGTGTGTGTGTGTGTGTGTGTGTGTG
>CABHPR010121957.1:14589-33112 GCA_902168415.1 Peromyscus melanophrys | reverse complement strand
GTGTGTGTGTGTGTGTGTGTGTGTGTGTGTGTGTGTGTGTGTGTGTGACACTAAATAAATGTAATTAAAAAAACAATACAGGCTTCATCTCTTTGGATCCCAGTGAGTCTGTGCATAACTGCCAGTTTGCAGATGCTTCTGCCGGATTCTGGGGTTCGTGCTCTATCCATATCCCCTCATTGTTAGCTCTGTCTCCTGCACCAACAGCTGGCACAGTGGTTCCCAAGCTTCCTAATGCTGCGACCCTTCGTGTTGTGGGGACCCCAGCCATAAAGTTATTTTTATTGCTACTTCATAACTGTAATTTTGCTGCTGTTATGAATTGTGATGTAACTATCTGTGTTTTCCGATGGTCTTAGGTGACTCCTGTGACTCGGTTGACCCCCAGGTTGAGAACTGCTGTCTTACCTCCTGCCAGCTTTCAGTCCTCCACTTCATATTGCTCACTCTGCACACAGGGCTTGACTGTGAACCCATCATGCTGATCAAGGTATCGCTGGGACCTGAGTCTCACACTTGGCAATGCTGTTTCTTCCCCATCAGTTTCATGCCCATGTACAGGCTCCCCACAATGGCTCTTCCAACCCTCCTCACCACCTTCACGCTTCTCTGTCAGCCCTTCACTACTGGCATTTCCCCTGTAGCTTTCTTGGAAAATGGAGATACCTCCCAAAAAGTAGTCCTGTCATTCTCTCCCTGCTTCAGCTGCCTGAGACATTGCTCTGCAAAACCAACTCTGTTCCTGCGCACCTCTACAGTGCAGCTCAAACGTCCTCCTCTTGTGAGTCTGGAGTGTGATAGAGCAGTTGGATGTGAGGGTTGGGTGACTTGAGCTTGCTGCCCTCTGCTCATGTCGGGAAGGAACTTTTTTTCTGTAGTTACCAAGCTTTGCCTGCCTCTGCTGATTTCCTCTGTCTTAGCTGGATAGTGGGAGATTGGTGCCTACCCTAAAGCAGCCCACCTCTCTGTGGACTGTTGCATATGCTATGGGACTTGCCAGCATGAACACTTCACCCAGTTGAGGCCTCTTGTCCTTGATGGTGATTTGCAGACAAAGCAGTTGCTCTTACTACAGAGCTGAGTTAGAGCAGTGTCAACTGGGATAGAGGCTAGGAAAGCAAAGGCCGTGGAAGCCATGAGTTAAGGCAAACCATAAAGCAGAAAGGAGGAGGTAGTGAGGGGAGAAGAGAGAAAAGCCAGAAACTACCCTGAGTTGCAGAGCAGTGAGAGTGGACAGAAGGTTGTCATCAGTGAGAGTGGACGGGAGGTTGTGGAGCAGTGAGAGTGGACGGAAGGTTGTCATCAGTGAGAGTGGACAGAAGGTTGTCATCAGTGAGAGTGGACAGAAGGTTGTCATCAGTGAGAGTGGATGGAAGGTTGTGGAACAGTGAGAGTGGATGGAAGGTTGTGGAACAGTGAGAGTGGACGGGAGGTTGTGGAGCAGTGAGGGTGGACGGGAGGTTGTCAGAGCAGCCAGGGTGGACAGGAGGTTGTCAGAGCAGCCAGGATGGACGGGAGGTTGCCGGAAGGCTGTGCTGCCTTAGAGCTCACCTTAGATTGCTGTAGCCTTGACCTGTATCCTATACCAGATGTATCCACTTATCCTTACAGTCTGCGTACCCTTGTTGCCTAGACTAAGTGAAGGAATTTAACCTGAGAAGAGCTCAGGCAGATGGCTGATCAACCCCAAGCCTTCCCTTTCTCATTAGTTCTTAGCATCTTTTCCCTCCTTGTGAGGTGAATATAGCTGTTGTCTCTACCAATTACAGAAAGTGGAGTCTACACTTTCAACACATTCACACCTCCTATGACTACAAAATTCAAACGTCAAACATTCTCATAGTCCTTCTGATGACATTCAACAAGCGATGTAGAATCTGATTGGCTCGCCTTTCTTTTGTCTTCAATGCTAAGTCCATCTCTCACTCTTAACAAAATGACTGTCTCTAGTTATGTTTTAATATTCTTGATAGGTTTTAAGTGATTGTGCTTTAATCTTAGTCAAATCCTGCAAGTTTTGATCAGTTATGTATAAAAGGGATTTATTTTTCCCAACTTTGGAACTAGGGGAAGTGCTTTATGGTAAAGTAGACTGATTTCTGAGTGTGGTGGCCAGTTTGCCTCCCTTGAAATCTATACCCAGTATTCTGTTTGCAGATGCACTTGTTTATTTTGCTTGGAAATGCAGACTTTGAGTAGATAGGTCTTATGCTTTCTCTTCATAACCATCTTCTTGCTATTAGAATTGGTGGTTTAGTATAGTGGTACTGATAGATCATTGTATTATGCATTCCACCCCATTGAACAGGATAACCCACCAACACCACCTTCAGGTTCAGTTGTGTCTACTATCCAAAGATCATCATAGCTGGCCTTGTTGACTGTTTATGTACCCTTTGGGGATGAGGGAACGGAAAGGGTCATGGACCCTCATCTGATTATCCAGCCAGTCCTCTCAACCAGTTGTATGCAATTCTGCTCTGATTTGCACATGGCCTCTGGACCTCTGGGCCTCTAGAAAGGGCTAGAAGATACAGTCAGGGAAGGATTAAAGTGAGGGAACTCTTATATACACAGCCATGGGCATCCTGGGTGCAGAGCGTCGAGAGTGGCTGCTTGAACTCACCCACCACCTACCTGTAACCCATCACTCACTGCTCTCCAATGGTAAGCTCATTGGTTCCCCCAGGGTGAACTTCGGTGGAATCGAGCTTTGGTTTGTCAGTGGGACTGTAGGGAGAAAGGGCAGACGTTCTTTATGTCTTCAAGGGAAGGAATTTTAGCAACACACTGGGAAAAGATGTTAGGATAAGAAACCAGCCTAGAAAATGAGGTAAAGAGATCAAGCCAGTTGGAATGTCCAGTTTTAAAGCTTTTCATACATTCTGTGGATACTTTTCTAATATGTTAGCCACTGAGCTAGGTGCTAGAGATAATAGAAGTTAAAATGAAGTCCCTTCTTTCCTTTAACTTGGAGGCCAAGATAGAACCGTATACAGAATTGAATGGCAGAATAATTTGGGATATCTGCTACTGGAGAAGACTCAACGGAATGGGTCTTTCCAACCACAGTTTCAAAGAGCTGGTTGCTTGGTTCTATTTTATGACTCACTGTCTCCCCTCTGAGTGTCATATTGCCTTTGGGGAAGCTTGGTTGAAAAGAGAAATGTAAACTCCTGGAGACATCACCGCAGGCAAGCACCAATTCGGGAGTCTGGTAGACTGCATATTTCTTGGCATTCCCGGCCCTAGTGTACGCGACACTACCCTTGCTGTGTTGTCCATTGGCTTTTTGTGAGTGCACCTGCAGTTCATGTTCTACTATTGGATTAGTGCTAGAGGTCTGCTTTGTCCTGTTCACAGCAGCTTCACAGGTGCCTAAGAATGTGCGCAACAACTTCACAACACTGAAGAAAGAACTGAAGAGAGCGGAAGCCCCAAAGCCCTTCCAGACTCATGGAAAGAATAGCCTGCTAAATGGCTCCAGTACCAAAAATGACTTGTGGATTCTGTAAATCTCCATCTGAATCCCACATTTTTCATGGAAATTTTTAAAAATCCTAAAACTCATGTGGAGGCAAAGAAGAGTCCAAGTAGCCAAAACAATCATGAGCATAAAGAACAGTGCTGGGCTTTCCTGATACCTGGTTTCAAGTTTTCCTATAGAGCTGTAGTAGCAAAACAGCATGGCACTAGCACAGATAGGCAGAGACTGGAGGGATGCAATGGGGACCCAGAGGCAGTCACACAACTACAACCACTAGAGTTTGCTGTGGGTATCGCTCTGTATGCTGTGAATGTGTTGTTCTGATTGGTTAATAAATAAAGTGCTGATTGGTCAGTAGTCAGGCAGGAAGTATAGGCAGGACAAGCAGAGAGAAGAATTCTGGGAACAGGAAGGCTGAGTGAGGAGACGCTGCCAGCTGCCGCCATGAGAAGCAAGATGTAAAGATACCAGTAAGCCACAAGCCATGTGGCAAGGTATAGATTTATAGAAATGGGTTAATTTAAGATGTAAGATCTAGTTAGCAAGAAGCCTGAGCCATTAGGCCATACAGTTTTAATTAATATAAGCTTCTGTGTGCTTTATTTGGGTCTGAGTGGCTGTGGGCCCAGGCGGGACTGGAGAAAACTCCAGCTACAAGAGTTTGACAAAGTAGCCAAAAACATACATTGTAGAAAAGATATATACAAACAATATATATGATGTGAAAATAGAAATGAGACTGTCTTGGGGAAAGACAGGGGCTAATGAGGGAAGGGTGTAAGGGGTGACCATGGTCATGTACATGTGATATAATTGAATGAAAATGTCTTAATGAAACTCACTATGTACAATAAATATGAAAACATTTAAATGCCAATGAAAACTGTTAAAACAATAGAAAATAAGGCTTTGGGCAGAATCACTTGGATTAATGTTTATAGAAAAATTTTTTAAATGGAAACCTCCATTTGTGTTTAAGCTCATGACAGCTAACAAGCGCAGGTGCCTGGGTTATTTTTAGGACTGAAGAATCCACAGCCTCTACTACCACAGTGTGTCTAGTTCCTTTATGCTCATTGGCCACCATCTCTCAGTGCAAGTCAAACTCCTATCTGTCACACGGCCCCTGGTGTGCACGTCACGGACGCCAGTTGCAGGGTCTTCTGTTGGGAGAAGTAGTGCTGTGCCTTCAATAGCTGTCCTGACCAGAGGGAACATTTTGGGGGCAGGCAGTCTAGAGTAGACATTTTCTCCTCACCATGCCCCATCACATTAGCAAATTAGGCTTCTCCCCTGGCTGATCCCACGTGAGCTGTCATTGGCTCACACTTTTAAACAGAGCCTGGCTGTCCACATGTGGCTCTCTTCAGTTCAGGTTTTTGTAGTTCCCCGATGCCTGTCTTCACTCAGCTGTTTCACCATCTGACCAGGGACAGCTCATTAACAGGTCCCTGTTTAAAACTGCCCCATCGCTCTACGCAGGTCTTGAAGCACAGCTCTCGTGACTGTCTCTCGATTGCTTGCAAGCTTGCCTCCTTCTGAGCAGTGACTCCCAGGCTGGCTGATGGGATCCTGGACTGCTCACCCCTCAACCTTCCCTTGGTGCTCCAGTTCCTAGCAGGAAGAAAACTGAAGGCCGCCATCCCGGACAATGACAACACTTTTGCACTTGATGATTTGTAGAGTGTTTCGTTTGACCCTCTCTTTCTAGCTTACTTTATCATCTTTAAACGTCTTGCAAAACTCTAGGTCTGCTTGTAATTTAAACCCTCCGTGCCCTCTCTAACCGCATCGAGCATTAATGGAACTAGGTCATAAACTGCTGTTTGTGTCAGCCCAGGTCTGTACGCACTGAAACAGACAGTGTGGGCATTTAACAGAGATGCTCACTGGAGGGCGGAGAACAGGAACCAAGGTGTGTTTTTGTAGACTCTGACCTCTTCATGATGGATGGACTCTAAGCCTGTTTATAAGAATGACCCAGAAACTTTAAAAACACCCATTGACACCTGCTGCATCCTTTGCATGGCTTCAGGGACTTGGACCTGACTAGAGTTGTGAGGAAATGAAGAAATGAAAGACAGGCACACGGAGAGCTGGGATCACCTGGAGAACAACAAGAGCAGCCTAGACACTCACAGTGTTTATCATATTGAGTTAACAGAGAGGCTGGGTTATTACATGCAGATAAACAAGGAGCAGGGTTGATGATATACAGCTGGATCAAGGAGGCAGATGTAGTTAATTTCAGCAGGAGCCATCTCCGTAAGGGAGCAGTCTGCAGGTGGTAAATATCCCGGGGAAGAACGCACACACTGTCAACACTCGCACTCAGTTCCGAGGAAGGCTTTGACATCCCTCTCAGCCCAAGACTGTAGGCTCCTTGATGTAGCTGTGCCTGTGCTAACAACACTTTCCCTCAGGACTTCATTACTCAGAAGCAGAAATCCCTACCAGCTTCTACTGAGCAGCATATTTACAATATTTGCAAAAGTTTAAAATAATTCCACTCAAGCCATTTTGCATTTCTTTTCTTTTCGGTTCTGGAAAACATAGTTGTGTTAGTTTGAATGTAATTGGCCCCCATAAGTTCATAGGGAGGTATTGCTTTTTTGGAGTAGGTGTGGCCTTGTTGGAGGAATTGTGTCCCTGTGGGGGTGAGCTTTGAGGTTTCCAATGCTCAAGATACTGCCCATTGTATGAGTCCACTTCCTGTTGCCTTCTGATCAAGATGTAGCCAGCACCATGTCTGCCTGCACACCACCATGCTCCCCAACATGATGATAATGGACTGAACCTCTGAACTGTAAGTGAGCCACCACAGCTAAATGTATTCCTTTATAAGAGTTGCTGAGGTCATGGTATCTCTTCACAGCAATAGAAACCCTAACTAAGACACTAGTTTTCATTAAAATATTTATATAAACATGTTGCTGGTTTCTCTTATCAATATAACTAAATCTTTAAATATTTTCTCAGATTAATTTTAAATATAGTAAATATTGATTAAAAATAGCTCATTCCAGCTCTTTGGGTTCCTTGGCAATTTTTGTGAGCTGGGGGGATGGCTCAGTTCTCAAATTACTAGCCACATAAGCATGAGGACCCACCCGTTTTTGGGTCCCTGGCACCCATGTAAACAGATGAGCTAGCCCACATTTGTAATTTCAGCGTAAGTAGCAAAGACAGATGAATTGATGGAGCTTTCTTGCCAGCCAACTAGCCAATCAGTGAGTGACTGTGTCTCAAGAACTAGAGAAGTGATTAAGGAAGATACCCAACATCTCCCGTCTGGCCTTCATGTGTACTGCCCCCCCCCCCTATTTTTTTTAAATGGAAAAGTGTCTGGAGACCAAGACTCTGAGAACAACTGATCTCCTGTTTGGCTACTTGAAATGAAAGGTTGGGTCCCCTTGGTGTTGAAAACACCCACAAATATCAAAAGCAAGACACATAGCCAGAGAGGAGGAAGACATACAGATACAGCAAAAGCTAAGCAGCCATTGGCTCTTGAGATATGATATTAATGAGACATAGTTATAGTTATTAGTTTATATTTTTATATATAATTATATTAATTAGAATATTATAATTATACCATTATATACCATATATATGATATTTAACATATCACATACATCACACAATATATAACATGTTATATAATTATGTATATTATATATAATTTAACATGTAAATATAATTATATTAATTAAATATTAATGAGGTGTAGTTATAACTCCTTACTTTTGGGATCTTTGAGGTAATACTGAAAGTGTTTTATTTAAGAAAAAAGTAACCAAAATGAAAAATTTAGGCACAGTGAGACTGAGCAGGATAATTCTGGAGTCTGGAAACCTGAAGCTCTATGAAAGGCTGGCCGTGTATATGCCGTGAAACTGCTCTACAAGGCGACAGGTCTGGGCAGCTCAGCAAAGGGATCTCTAGCCTTGTTTGCTGTGGTCGTTTTCATTATCCTGGTTGTTTTATTGACACAGCGTTTGAAGAACCTGGACTTCCTCTTGCATCAATATTTAATCTGGGCCAGCACCCCTCTGGGATTTAGTTTCCCCACTTTTATAGAATGGGCGTCAGAAAGCTTTCCAGGTCTTTGCTTCCAGGTAAAGGAGCCTGTGTCTCATTGCCGGAGCGCGGGGCGCTCGTTCACTTGCTGGGAAGCCAGTCCAGGCTAGCACTGGCTCTGCTGTAATTGGACGCAGAGTGTGGTCTCTGTTTTTCCTTCTCTTTAATTTCTGCCTTCTGTCTGCTCCAGTCAGGAGCTCTGCTTTGTTCTCAGCCAAGTCTTTCCCATTCATCTGGGAAGCATGTCCCCTTCCCCACAAATAAAACAGACCCCAAATTCATGTGGCCATTTGAGCTTATAAGCTCAGAGCCACATGGAATAGGCTTTCTTCTGGCACTCTCGGCTCCAATCCCTTCAAGACTCTCACTGGAGCCTGCTGTGGGATGTTCTGTATGGCAAATGTGTTGCTAATAAAACACTGATTGGCCAGTGGCTAGGCAGGAAGTATAGGCGGGACTAACAGAGAGAATAAAAAGAGCAGGAAGGCGGAGGGAGTCACTGCCTGCCAGCCACCGCCAGGACAAGCAGTATGTGAAGATGCCGGTAAGCCACGAGCCATGTGGCAAGGTATAGATTTATAGAAATGGATTAATTTAAGATATAAGAACAGTTAGCAAGAAGCCTGCCACGGCCATACAGTTTGTAAGCAATATAAGTCTCTGTGTTTACTTGGTTGGGTCTGAGCGGCTGTGGGACTGGCGGTTGACAGAGATTTATCCTGACCGTGGGCCAGGCAAGAAAACTCTAGCTACAGGAGCCAGGCATGGTAGCTTGTGCCTGTAAGGGAGGCTGAAGCAGGGGAACTACAAGTTTGAGGCCAGTCTGGGCTTAAACCAGTGTTTAAGGCTGAGCAATGTAAGTTTCTGACTCAAAATAAAATTTTTTAAAAGACTCCTATTGGTTTTACTTAGTTCTTCTGTTTATTCTCCATGGTCAGAAAATACCAAGAGTGGCCAGAGAGCATCACGTGTCGACCCTTCGCACTGGCATTTACTGTCCCTTCAGAATTGGAGGGAGAGGAACAAGGCACATTGAAGGACAAAAGGGCACCCTGAGGATTGTACCCTGTACCCTGAAGAAGTCATAACACAAAGCAAACTCTGCCTGTGACACGTTTGAGATCTTGAAGACACAACCCCCAGGCTAGTACAGTGCTGTTCAGAGTCTCGTTTTCACTCAGTCTCTCACCAGCTTTGGTTATGGCAGGAACAGACAGAACAGAGCCAGCTGAACCGATGGCGCTCCCTCCAGCGTTTCCAGCCATGCCTCTCTTCAATTCTAAATCTTTCCTGCCTGACTTCTCTGTAACCCTGAGGTAAAACAGAGATGTGGAATCAGAGTTGATATATTAAAAAAAAAAAAACAACAACTACAAATCGCTAGAAAAGTGAAGGGGATCTCTTGACGTGGAATCTTCACTGGATTTAATCTTTAGTTGAGTAATCATATCCGCCTCCTTGGGAGTACAGAATGACGTGAAGTATAGGTGAAGGATTTATTCACTGAGCTGGAAATATTCAGCATGCAAGGCACATCCTGCTCTTTAAGAAGTAGCAACCTTCTAAAAAGCTCGCTCCACTAATTCATTTGAGGGTCTCTTCCGAAAGTACAGACTACAGATGCAGAGTCTGAATCTGTTTATGCAGAAAAGTAATCTTCATTGTCGTTTCAGTCGTCATTTCAGAAAGCAGCTTGTCACCTGGATGTTGGGTTTAAATCAGTATTAACAGAGTGAAAAGCAACATGCCAAGTAGCTATTATGCTCTAGAATATTCAAGCCAAGGGATTTGCATTTAGAATTAAATTGTGAGGCTCTGCACCTCCTAGAGATCCAGAGAGAGGTCATAGTTCAGCAAGGAGAGACTGTAGTTTTCATTTATCATGTGCCAATAAGTGAGTAGGCTGTAGGGGAGAAAGACAACAGAAAGTTGGCAGTTGATTCCCAAGCCCAGAGCGTGTTTACCTGCCTTTGTTCTCCTCCACTCCATTGCTCCGGTCTTCTGCACTAAGCATGTCCCCCTTTCACCATGAAAATAATTTTTAATGTGAACATTATGTCAGCTGTAATCTTAGCTCTCAGATGGCAAAGGCAAGATCACCACAATTCTGAGGCCAGTCTGGTTTACACAGGGAAGCTCTCTGTCAAAAATAAATCAGAATAAGAATTTTTAAATGTTACATCAACACTGACTTGTAAAAGTTCTTGACATGTATCAAATGTGCTCAGAAAAGTTATACCGACGGAATAGGACTGCCTGACCTGCAGGGAAGGCCTTGGCTTGAATCAGTTCTGTCCTGACTGGGCAGAAAAGGTTCCTGTGGGGTATTTGTGCATGAATTCTCTGAGGCTCTGAAGAGGAGCCCAGGGCCATTCCAGAGCTTGAAGTTTAGGTCTTTGATTTCCAAGGGTTTAGAATGAATCCAAATGAAGTGTCTCACCCAACTTCTGGGAGTGAGGGAGAGGCATATCCTGAGTGAGAGGGGAGAGAGAGCCATGAACTCACTGTTCATACCCCTGACTTGGAAGCCGACTCTATCACCAAGCCCCTGCCTAGGCTGTGCTCATCAAGGCCAACAGAACTCACTCACTGGCAGCTGCCGGCTCAGATGCCAGGTTTGGTTTGGGGTCCACTAAGAGGAAGGCCCTGTGGGTGGGTTCTTGTGAGAACAGGGCTGTCGGCAGACGTTGTCTTCTCTGCCTCAGGCCCTGGGAACTGTTGTTTGTGACTCAGAGCCTTCTTATTCTAGAACAGTCATGAGCAGAAACTTGCTAAAGTTCTGCTCACCCATGCTGGCCCCAAACCCCTGAGTCTTAACAGAAGCCACTCTTCTGCCCCAAGGTTTCGTTTTCTCATAGCATTAAAGTGGAGATCTTGTTAGAAGACTTAAGATATTAAATGTGGGTAAATAGAAGCTTAGCCGTAGAGATTGCTTAATGAATGACAGGGGTAAATAGAAGTTTAGCTGTAGAGATTGCTTAATGAATGACAGGGGTAAATAGAAGTTTAGCAGTAGAGATTGCTTAATGAATGACAGGGGTAAATAGAAGTTTAGCCGTAGAGATGCTTAATGAATGACAGTTATTATAATTATGGCCTAAGTCACGTAATCAGCTGTCACATAATGGCAATTTTATCAGTGATGAGCCACCTGTGAATATGGCCAGTGTGACTTCATAAGATTTTACTGCCTCTTTCAAACCATAGTTCACTTTTTGCTTTTGAGATAGGATCTCACTGTGTAGCTCAGGCTTGTCTCAAACCCCTCAGCCTACCACCTAAGCCTTCTAAGTGCTAGGATTACAGACCTACGCCACCATGTCCAGCTTTCCCAGCTGCCGTAATTTATGTAAGCCCATAGTTATGATGTCTGACAGTGACAGCATAGTCTGATGATGTGGTGTCAGAATATGTCCTCATCATTAAGTGACCTGTACAAAATAAGTTTAATACTTCATAGACATTTGTATCAGACTCAAATCCTGTTTCCTAGGTTCTCATTGGGCTGTTAACTATTGTTCATCCCAGAACATTGTCTTGAAAGTATAGCACGCCAGCTAAAGCCAGCTGGCGCCACCATCTCTTGATGACTCCGTCACCTTGGGAAACTTAAATGCACTTAGTCATAGGAAGTGCTAACAAAATGATGCATGATGCATCAGCATCATGAGTTTTGACATTCAAATGTTCTGAGGTGCTTTTCCTGGAGGAGGAAGGGGAACCCTATGGAACCTACCAATTCTATAGTATGATTTCTCTCTTATGAGCTTGGCTGCTACATTTTTCTTTGGTCGGTAAAACCACATTTGAGGAAGATACAGTCACTTCCTGTTTCTCTACTAAAGCACATATTTGAGAAAACAGAAGCCTAGGTACATCCGAGGTTATCAGAAACTAAATGTACAGTGGGCTGCCATGGAGCGGGTGACCCAAAAGAAAATGAAGTCCTCATGATTTTTTAATTTTATCATAAACATGGATAATCTTCCTATGTTCCACATGCAGTGATTGAACCCAAGATCTCCAGCATGCCAGCCACCTGTTCTGCCTCTCAATCATATTCTGCAAAATTAAAATGAGGAAATGGATGCAGCATATTCCACCCTCTAGTCAGAAATCATCCAACTTCATGCGAACAAGTAGCTTACAACTTGGTCTTTGATTGCATCTGAGATGCCATCATTATAAATTATTGTTGAATAACTTCATTATTATTGTTGTTGTTGAATATTATTATTATTGTTGAATGTTCTCCTGAGAAAGAGCATTGCTGCTGACTGAGAGATGGCGTGTTTGAGATGGAGTGTGGTAACTGGTGGAGGATGGCATGTCCTCCATCGGATCAGTCCACTTTAATGTCCTCATGCTCCGCCTTCCCATGCATATTTAGAGCTGTTAGTTGAGCTCACAGTTGAGATGACTTCACTTTAGGCAACACAAATGCAGCCATTCATTGCTGAACACCCTCATCTGACCGCATTTTCATCTTTAGCAGTAATGAAATGAAGCTAGTCTCACCCATTCAGCAGGTCAAGCAGAGCCTTAGCAAGTGGACCCTCCTGGTCTTACAGCCATGGGAAGATCAGGAGCCACTTTGTTCTACCCCTTCCTGTTTGAGCTCTTGTTCTCGAAATCTGAGGGATGACATAGGATTTATCTTATGTTTTATTTGGAGCTCATCACAGAAGGGCTCTCCATTTAAACTAGTACTTATGTGCTCACCCCAGGCAGTTATGGAATATTCTTCAGGAGTATAACAGGCAGAGTTGTTTTAGCAAGAAACTTTTCCCAGTAGAAGCCAAGGGAAACCTGTGGTAAGGAGGATGGTAGACAGAAACTGCCAGGGGAATAGCTGGGTTTCTATTTTCAGGATAGGAAGGCCATTATGTTTTAATATAGTCATGGTCAGATGGATTCCTAGCCAGTGACCATACAAGTAGGAGCCTGAGGCTACAGCTTCCCCCTGAGAAGAGCTTGACTTCTCCTTTTGTCAGCATCACGGGGTAGCTTGATCTTAGGAAGCCTGCTGCCTTCCTTCTAGGAGGCGGTGGCAGTGGCCTAGCCAGAGGTCACAGCTGAGCTACAAGGGTAGCCTGCGGAGGAAGTGTAGACTGTAAATGTGTCACGGTGCCAAGAATTTCTGACTTCAGACTGGCACAAGATGTAAGCCTAAAGCTCTAGGCTTTGCAGAGTGGTGCTGGAGTTGTTTGGGCTGTCAGCGCTGTTGCGTCAGGTGGAATGGGAGGAGGCCGGGACTGGCCTTGTCGGGTCTAGTGGTCCAGAAGGCACTCCAAGAGGAGCCATGCTCTCTGGCAGCCCATGTTCTCCTAGTCAGACCCACCTTCCTTGCTCACTCTGCCTCCCATCTACCCGTGAATCATTACTGATGCAATTAGATGTTTCTTACAAGTCAAATCTTATCTCTGTGTTACATCCACAGAAGCGCAGAAAACTCCAGGCCACACAACTATTAATTATTAATCCAAACTTAGTAGGAGGAAACCAGGAAGTTCTGAGAAAGGTGGGGCCAACTCTTTTGGTGGCCTGCCTATCAGGAGCTGTGGAACTTAATCTGAAAATCAGTGAGATTCCCATCAGGCCCTAGCACCAACAATGTCTCACATCACATGGCTGGGGTAAAATGGGTTTCTTTCTTTTCAAAACATTACTTTTTTTTGGGCACTGGGACTGTAGATCCTGATGTCCATGTCCATAGGTTCAGAATCAGCCATTTCCTCTGCTACCAGGACCTGGGGCTGAAGCAATGTCTTTTCCAAGATAAGCCTGTTTTCTGGGATTTATATTTCATCCCTCATCCCACCTCTGACTTCTCACTAGAGTCCACATTATCTTATAAATTGAGCACACTACAGAGTAATCACTTGTGGTGGTATTGTGTTCCCCAAAATATTGTGTACCTTAATAAACTTATCTGGGGTCAGAGACGGAATAGCCACAATATGAAACAGAGGTTAGGCAGTGGTAGCACACGCCTTTAATCCTAGCATTCCAGAGACAGAGATCCCTCTGGATCTCTGTGAGTTCAAGGCCACATGGGAAACGGCCAGGCGTGGTGACCCACGCCTTTAATCCCAGAAAGCACGCCTTCAATCCCAGGGAGTGGTGGTAGAAAGCAGAAAGGTATATAAGGCGTGAGGACCAGAAACTAGAGGCCTTTGGCCTGGGTAAGCATTTGGCCTGGTTAAGCTTTCAGGCTTCTAGCAGCAGTTCAGCTGAGACCCATTCTGGATGAGGGCTCGGGGCATCCAGTCTGAGGAAACAAGACCAGCTGAGGATTCAGCGAGGTGAGATAGCTGTGGCTTATTCTGTCTCTCTGACCTTCCAGTGTTCACCCCAATACCTGACTCAAGTTTGATTTTATTAATAAGAACTTTTAAGACTCATGCTACAATCACTCAGACTAATTCTCACATAGCAGTCTGAAGAAAATGAAGTTACACACACACACACACACACACACACACACACACACACACACACACAAGCCTTTAATGGAGCTTGAGACCTAATATATACAAAGGGCTATTTCTGGAAGGAATAATAACTAGGAGGCACAATAAAGCACTGAAATAAAATCCTCTTTTGAATTATGTATAAGAAAGTGAATTAATAAAATCCAAGAGCATTTTAAAAACAGAACTTTGCCACTTGCTGGACTGGGGCTTATTTCGTCATTGAAAAGAAAGGGAGAAAGAAGGGAAGTAATGAAGTTAGTCGTGTTCTTCACATTTTTGATGCCCTCCTCTACTCTGTCAGCATCACGCCCAAGCTGCACCTACGCTACCGTTGTCATTGTGAAGATGTATCTCTAGCCAGGGATTCAAGTACTCTGGAGGCTTAGGCAAGAGGATGAAGAATTTGAGGTCATTCTGGGCTGCAGGGCAAGACCTTGTCTCAATGAAACAAAGAGGTATTTTTTCTAATAAATATTTTATCTGTGTGCTCAGTATAGGTGTGAGGATGCCCTGACAAGCATATGGAGGTCAGAGGACAACTCTAAGGAGCTGGTTCTCTCTGTCACTGCGTGGGTCATCAGGCTTGTATGCAAGTCCCTTTACCTGCAAAGCCATCTCATTACCTCCAAAGAGCTGTCTCTCACTAAAGAGCTTTATAGTCATCCAAACTAAGAAGATGGAATGCGAAGGTCCAGCTTTTCTGTTTGCTCATTTGTTATGAACTCTCATTTCTCTGTGCTAGGAATGGAGAGGGCTGTTAGTAGTGGTAGTTTTTTTGTGCCTGAGGGTGGTTCAGCAGCTCCTTCTACCTTTTGCCTCTGGGCTTTTCCATTCTCTTACTTCTGTAAACCTTACTCTTACTTCATGGCTTGCTGTGTAGCTGGGTGGCTAGCCCCTGGAGTCCTCCCCCTTCTCTGGCTACTTCTTTCTCTCTCTTCCCAGATTTCTCCTCTATATATTCTCTCTGCCTGCCAGCCCTGCCTGTCCTTTCTCCTGCCTTGCTATTGGCCATTTAGCTTTTTGTTAGATCAGTCAGGTGTTTTACACAGGCAAAGTAACACAGGTTCACAGAGTTAAACAAATGCAACATAAACAAAAGTAACATGCCTTAAAATAATATTCTACAGCAGCATTCTTTTATGTTACATTTGTTTAACTCTGTGAAGATGTGCTACTTTGTCTGTCTGAAACATTTGACTGGTCTAATATAGACCTGAATGGCCAATAGCAAGGCAGGAGAAAGGATAGGCGGGGCCAGCAGGTAGAGAGAATAAATAGGAGGAGAAACCTGGGAGAAGAGATCTAGGAGCAAGAGGAGGAGGACTCCAGGGGCCATCTACCTAGCTACACAACAAGCCACAGAGTAAGAAGTAAAGAATGGTATATAGGATAAAGATAAACACCAAGAGGCAAAAGGCAGATGGGATAATTTAAGTTAAGAAAAGCTGGCTAGAAATAACCCAAGCTAAGGCCAGGCATTCATAAGTAATAATAAGCCTCTGTGTATTTATTTGGGAGCTGGGTGGCAGGCCCCCGCAAAGAGTCAAAGAGTAAAAATATCAGCAACTGCAAGAGAGGGAGAGAGAGACAGACAGACAGAGAGACAGAGACTGACTGACTAATGGAGCAGGATGAGATGAGTTAGAGCCACAACACAGTGGAGACCCTGGGGTGGTTGTTGTTGTTGTTGTTCTGAAGCTCTAGGCAGGGAACCCTGGTTTCTTTTCTGTCCTTGAATGTAAGTGTGTTCTTCTGCTCCTGAAGGTAGACCTGGCTTATGAGCAATGGGAGGGTTTGCTGTTGAGTTCGCCCTCCCTGCCCCTCTGTCCCCTCTAGTGACTCTCATCATGGTAACCTACCCCCTGGTGAGTCTGAGGATCTAGGGATTCCTTGAGCACAGGTTGCTGACATATGCCTGGTTGCCCTTTAATGTAGGTCATCTATGGAAGAGATATTATGATGCAGAAAGAAGCATGGACCAAGGGTTGATGATATCCCCAACTGTGCCATAAAAGGAGGAAGGTGGACTTACTCATGTTTGAGATGCCTTTGTGTGATGCTTAAAACAAGCCTACCTTTGTCATTTTGATGGGGAGCCCCCACCAAACATGTCAACCCTGACTCATTGGACATGCTTATGGGTCAGCAGGCTACCGTTTCCTGGGCTCCCCTGGCTAATGGGGAAAATCACATCCCTTTCTTTTTCTTTGTATTGCTTGATCTTTAAAAGTTTGAGCAGTTGTTTAAATAGCCAGGTTTAAAGTCTCAAGTCATTTTAGAAGCCATAATTCTCTGCTGCTTCAGCTCCCTCACCTTGGTCATGACTTTGATCATCAAGTCTCCGAGTACCCCTGTATGATTAAAGGCAGTAGGCATCAGGGGAGGGCTGATGGAGCGACATTTGAAGGGCTCTATTAGCTGGAGTAGGTCAGGTAAGGTCAGACACAAGACGCTACTAAAGCTCCAAATTCCGGTACTCTGTGCCGCATGTGTGCACTCCATCAGTTCTCGCTGCCCTTGAGAAGCTTTCTCGCTGTGATCCCACACAGATGACTCGAGGCAGACAACTTTTAGCACTGCTTTATGTTCACCCATCCATAGCCCCCAGTTCTCTTCCTTGCCAGTGGCCCTGAAAAAAATTAGCCCACAGAAGAGGGACTGAGCCAATCAGGAAACTGCCAGGAACCCAAATCTTTACATAGTCATATCCCGAGGAAAACGCTGGAGAACCCTGATCTTGCTTGATGTCCAAGACTTAAATTTGTCTGAACCAAATCTGCCGAAATGGTTTTATTTCTGAAGGTTTAGCTCACTTGCTGCCTCTCAGCAAAGGGTGTTCCCAGGCAGGGTTGTAGATGAGGGAGAGCGGTCAGAGGGAAGAAACTAATCTTTTCCTGTCAGGGTTTCATGTTGTGAAATTTAGACAATTCTTAGAATTTCTTTTCTTTGAAACAGTCTCCCTAGGCAGATGTAGCACAGCGCCCTCCAGGCATGACATGGCTGTTGCCGTCTTGAAATTCAAATACATGTGAATAACACTTAGACAGGAGCAGGTCTGTTATCCATTCACTCCTGGGAGAGCAGGGGTGGGAGGGGGAAGAGCTCCTCATCTGAGATTCCAGCACAGCAAGGAATTGTGACTGGAGCCTCTGAAACAGAATGTGAGCCAAGTGTGTCTGTGGGAGAGCACAGAACCCTGAGTTAAGATGGTGTGCTGGGTAGTTTTACGTCAGCTGGACACAAGCTAGAGGCATGGGAAAGGAAAGAACCTCAGTCTTATGCCTCCATACGATCAGGCTGTAAGTAAGTCGTTTTCTTATTTAGTGATTGATGGGGAGGGCCCAGCCCATGGTGGTGATGCCATCCCTGGGCTGGTGGTCCTGGGTTCTATAAGAAAGCAGGCTGAGCAAACCACAAGGCCAGTAAACAGCACCCTTCATGGCCTCTGCATCGGCTTCTGCCTCCAGGCTCCTGTCCTGTGTGAGTTTCTGTCCTAACTTCCTTCAGTGATGGGCTACAGTGTGGAAGTGAAAGCCAAATGAACCCCTCCCCAAGTTGCTTTGGCCATAGTGTTTCGTCGCAGCAACAGTAACCCTAACTAGGACAGATGGGCTCTTAGGTGCATAGAGGAGGTAGCCGCAAGAGTCCTCCATTTGTAACAACGTTGACTAACTGGTCTATGAAGGACAGTGTGGTAGATTCTGTCACTCACTAGTCACAGACACTAAGTGCCGATCACACAACACTTGCAGGTGAAGATGTAGAAATACAAAAAGGAAAAAAACAGTTTCTGGATACCAAACTGAAGATCACACTGTCTGAGAAGTATCTGAATGAGGTTTATGAACTATCACACTGAGAAGGACAGGGCCTTCATATTCATAGTTATGACTCCATGTGTCAGAGAACATTACTTTAAATGGTATTTTCCCCCATGGCCTCAGAATATTTTGTCATTATTTTAGTTTTGTTTCCTGTTATTGGTAGAACCAAATCAGCTGGTTTCTTAGGCTTCAGTCCAATTTCCCCTGACGATGCAATGCTACCTCCCCCCCCATCCCCGGTTTCATTTTTAAAAATATTACATTTTTAAATGTTTAGATGATCTTATATATGCTTACAATGTGTTTTGATTGTATACACCCTTCCAGCTCCAACTCTTCTTCAATTCATCCTCCATCTCCTCTGCCCTATCCCATCTCCTCTTGTTTCTGGGTTGTTGTTGATTTATAACTCACCGAGGCCAGTCTGTGCTGCCCAGACTCGGGTGTGCAGCCGTCAACTGGAGCACGGTTGTCTGCCAGGGGTCCCATTCTTAAAGAAAACTGATTCCCCCTCCCCCAGAAGCGATCACCTGTCAATAGTTCCTTGAATAGGGCTGAGTGCTGGTGATCCCCACCCCCATTCTGGAATGCTGACTGGTTTCATCTTGCATGGTCTTGTACAGGTAGTCATAGCTGCTGTATGTTCATGAGTA
>CABHPR010121956.1:14823-25891 GCA_902168415.1 Peromyscus melanophrys | reverse complement strand
TTAAGTCCCTGGCCTGTGATGCCACTGTGCTCTTCCGGGAGGCTGGGGAGGCGAATGGCTCCTGCACCTGGCGCGATTGCCGTGACATGCTGGAGTCTCCATCGGGCTCCGGATAGGGGCTACTAACAAGCGCTCCATGTCTGCCACAGATTCCATACACTTTAGGCGCGATGCACAGGCATGTGCCTTGTGGGCAGGTGCCCAGAGCGCATTCACATTGGTACACACGGGAACCCGGACATGTGCACCTCACAAACTCCTTCGCAGGCATGCTGGAGCTGTCACTTAAGTGACACGTATGTGTCACGAGTAAACAGGCCTGTGTGCTACTTAGCCAGCTTTGTGCACACCTGCAACCTCTGGCTTGACTCCAAATCTTTAAGTACCTAGCAGAGGTTCAAATATAACTTGTGACTCCTCCCAGAATAGGAGAGTTGGGAAGAGGGTCCTAGGTCAGCCCCAGGTTGCAATTAAGATCTTTTGCATCTTATTTACATATTGCCCTTCTGGGGGCAAAGGGGAGTCCCATGAGTCCCAAGGCACTCAAGCTCTCAGAACCCTGGGGACAGGGGTGGAGCCCTCTGCACAGCCTCGCAGCTGGGGCAGGAAGCGAGAGTGGGGAGGGGGAAGGCCACAGCCCGCAGAGTCAAGGCGGGCCCAGGACTTGTGGAGTCAGAGGGTAATACCAAAGCTCCAGCCCTGAGGCCCTGCTGGCCCTCTGGGCACCGGCCCAGCCCCGGCCTCCAGGGATGGCCCTTGTAGACCCCGACATCTTTAATAAGGACCCCCGGGAACACTATGATCTACTGCAGCGCCTGGGTGGTGGAACCTATGGAGAAGTCTTCAAGGTGAGAAAGCCCTTCTGTCTCCTTCATTGTCAAACCTGGGAGAGTTGGGGTGAGGCCGGCCACCAGCAGTGCCAGAGGAAGCTAGGCCTTGGGCTTGGCTCAGAGATGCTGAGGGTGGCAAGCTATGGAGCCTGCCTGATGGCCAACTTCCCCTTTACAAGGCTCGTGACAAGGTGTCTAAGGACCTGGTGGCTTTGAAGATGGTGAAGATGGAGCCTGGTGAGAGAGTCCCCAGAAACTCCTTCCCCACCCCTACCCTTACTTCTTGGGACGGGGAATCCACATGCTTAAGCCCCTGCTCTTAGCCACCTTTTCTCTCCTGCCCCTCCTCACAGATGATGATGTCTCCACCCTTCAGAAGGAGATTCTCATGTTGAAAACTTGCCGGCATGCCAACATCGTGGCTTACCATGGCAGTTACCTCTGGTGATGTCTTAGCCCATCCCCCAACCCCAGCCTCTTATTTCTGACCAGGCATCACTAACCAGGTCCTCGGTCCTAAACTACCATTTGTGACCCAGATACCCTAACTTGACCTCCAACCTGAGGACCCCACGTTTAACTGGAGCATCCCAGCTTGATTCCTAATCTAAAATTCTGCCTTTCTTACTGAGTATCCCCTAAAGACTAACAAATATCAGTCTGCTCCCTGCATCCCCCATTTCACCCTGCTTCCTTAATATGAGCCCCAAATTCTTTGGCCCCCAAGATAATGTCTCAGCTGCCCCATTGATGGCATCAGTTCCTCAACCTTGCACTCTGGACCTCTTTGTCCTGTCTGCTTCTCCGTGAGCTCTCTGCCCTGTCCCCTAAGTCAGCCTGGGGTGGCAGAGGTGTGCCATGCGGTTGGAACCCAAAGACCTAAGTTCTAGTCAGATTGTTCTAGCGTGTGCATTTCCTGGCCCATCCTCAACCTCCTGCATTGTGGGAAAGGGACGCTCTGGTGGGTAGGGTGAATAAAGATGGCCTCGAGCCCCCATCAGCCTCTTCTAGAGACCACTGACAAGGTGTGAGTACCATTGCTATTCCTGCTCTCTTGACCCCCTGTAGGCTGCAGAAGCTCTGGATCTGCATGGAATTCTGTGGGGCTGGTTCTCTCCAGGACATCTACCAAGGTTAGAGGAAAGACAAGGGGATCCATGTCCCCCTCGGCCCCCATTCCACCTCTTTTGTCTCTCTGTGCTTGTATTCTGGGAACTGCCTTTGTGGTCCACACTTCACACCATGAGCCAGCCCTTCCACTGGGCCCAGCTGGGATGATGCTGGGGATCCTGGTGATGACCCTGCACCTGTGGATCCTGCCTGTCTTTCCCCAGGCAATAATCCCCTCTGTTTCCATGTCTCTATCTTTGTCTGGGTATCTATATTTTCTTGCCAAAACATATTCTTGGGTTAGGGCATTTCTTTCTTTTTTCTATTTATTTATGTATTTAATCATCATCATTATTATTATTTTGGAGATGGGGGTCTCACTATGTAGTCCTGGCTTGCCTAGAACTCAATATGTAGACCAGGCTGGCCTCCAGGTCACAAAGCTCGGCCTACTTCTGCCTCCCTAGTGCTGAGATTCAAGTCATGTGCTACCACACCTGGCCTATTTCTGCATCATTTTCTTTCTTTCTTTCTTTCTTCCTTCCTTCCTTCCTTCCTTCCTTCCTTCCTTCCTTCCTTCCTTTCTTTCTTTCTTTCTTTCTTTTTGGTTTTTTGAGACAGGATTTCTCTGTGTAGTTTTTTGGTGCCTGTCCTGGATCTCTGTAGACCATGCTGGCCTCGAACTCACAGAGATCCGACTGGCTCTGCCTCCTGAGAGCTGGGATTAAAGGCGTGCGCCACCGCAGCCCAGCTATTTCTGCATTTTCTAACTCAGATTAGTTGCTCAGTCACTTTTTGGGCAGTCAGTCAATGAATTTCTGGGTCTAACCTGCAGTTTGCCTTTCAGGGAAATTTGAGGGTAGGTGTTGGATAGGCCTCTCATTCCCTCTGAATCAATCAATCTCTCTCTCTCTCTCTCTCTCTCTCTCTCTCTCTCTCTCTCTCTCTCTCTCTCTCTCTCTCACACACACACACACACACACACACACACACACACACACTTTTTGCCGTAGTGTGTTTTGAATCAGAGTCTTATGCTTGCTAGACAAGCACTCTGAGCTATATCCCCAACCCTCTTTTTTTTTTTTTAAATTAATGTATCTAGTCTTTGAGAATTTCATATAGGTATGCAATGTATTTTTATCACACCCCTCAACTTCTAGACATTCCCCCAGTGCTCTTTTTACTTATTATTTTGAGACAGAATCTCAGTGAGTTGCCCAGGCTGGCCTTGAACTTGCAATCTCACTGCCTCAGCCTCTTGAGTAGCTAGGACTACTGGTCTGTGCAACCAGACCCTACACCTCAGCCCTCTCTGAAGTTCTGATGTTCACCTCTGTGTTATTATCTCTAAGTCCCTCTAGCCCAAGACCTCAAATGTCCAAAAAGGGGAAACTTTATTAAAGGCCATCAGAGGTTGAGCTATACTCAATGGTAGAATACTTGCAAGGTCCTGGGGTTTATCCGGGCAACACAAAACCTCCCCCAGAATGGGAAACTGAGGCCCATAGATAGGAGTGACTCACCCAGCCTTTATGCAAGCCTGCTTTTTGCCCGCCACCCTCTGTCATCTTTCTTTCTCTTGTCCCTTCCCCAACCCTGCTTGTCTCTCTTCCGAAATGTCTCTCCCCGCATTTGGTGCCTGTTGTCATCTCTCTGCTCCGACCCTGGGTCTGTCTGTCTGTCTGTCTCTGTATTACTGCCATTGCTCATCTGGCCTGCCCTCACATCTCCCCCATTAGTAGACCCTCAGGACACCCATTGTCCTCTGGGGGAAAGCTGCTCACTCACCTCGCCTTGGTCATTGCCGCCTGCCCTTGCTCTTTTTTTTCCTGCAGAGTGGGACCCGTCACATCCCCGCTCCTGCTTCTTAGGGTAGCCTTGCGGACCAGCATGCATGAAATGTCATAGCCCTTCCCACACATATTTCCTGTTGTTGTTTCTGGTTCTGTTTTTTCTTACTAATTATTAGCATATTAACATCTTACATATTTTTTTCCTTAATCTTATTTATTATTATTTATTAGTTTTTGAAATAACAGACAAGAGGTCCAGCACTGAGCTGTTCCTCCAGTGGTAATTACCATCCTATATTTTATTTCTCTTGGAGTGTTCTCCTCATGAGAGCAAGGATTTTATCTGTGTGTGTGTGTGTGTGTGTGTGTGTGTGTGTGTGTGTGTGTGTGTGCACATGCTAGTAAAGGAATCCAGGGACTTTCATATGCTAGGCAAGGACTTTATTGCTGAGCCACGTCCCAGCCCTTGACAGGGGGATTCTAGGCAGGGGCTCTGCCACTGAGCCACACCCCAGTCCCTCACTGGGGGATTCTAGGCAGGGGCTCTACCACTGAGCCACACCCCAGCCCCTCACTGGGGGATTCTAGGCAGGGGCTCTGCCACTGAGCCACACCCCAGCCCTTGACAGGGGGATTCTAGGCAGGGGCTCTACCACTGAGCCACATACTAGCTCCTCACTGGGGGATTCTAGAAAGGTGCTCTATCTCTGAGCCACACCCCCAGGCTCTCACTGGAGGATTTCAGGCACGTGCTTTCCTCCTGAGCCACACCAGTCTTTTGGGATGACTGTCTTTCTTGTAGCTGTGTCTCCGGGCCTGGCCCAGAGTAGGGCTGTTGTAATGACTGCTGAATGACTGTCTTCCTCTGCACTCTAGCTGCATATTGATCTGTCTGTCTCTCCCACTCCATGTGCACTTGCTCTTGGTTGTTTGGGAAACAGGTCTCTCTATGTAGCCCTGACTGGCCTCCATATTTGTATATAGCCCAGACTAACCTCAAACTCAGGGCAACACTCCTGGCTCGGCCTTGGAAGTAATAGGATTACAGGCAAGAGTAAGCATGCGTGGCTCAACGCCTTCCAGTGAGCCACCACCTTTCATCTCCCCTTCCAGTTGTCCCGTCTGGAGTCTCCTCCTCTTTGGGCATCCTGTCATGGGTGGAGGGAGGCTGGGGAACCTGGAGAGCCAGAGTCCCCGGCTCCTCTCCCAACATGTGGGGTGACTTTTGCAGTGACTGGCTGTCTGTCCGAGCTCCAGATCAGCTATGTGTGCCGGGAAGTGCTCCAGGTGAGAAGGGACCAGGGGGCTCCCCAAAGTGAGCAGGGCCCTGCCCAGGCAAAGGGGCTCACCAGCCCGTTCTTGCCATCTCTCCCCAGGGTCTGGCCTACCTGCACTCACAGAAGAAGATACACCGAGACATCAAGGTAGACGGGGACAGTGGTGTCACTCAGTGAAGGTCTGCTAGGGCTCATGACAGTTTGAGCTTTAGGGTGGAGTCACAGGGGTGGGAGCCAAGCTGCAGTGGGGAGGGCGGTCTCTGACAGCTTCTAATTCCTCCTCTGGTCCCCAGGGAGCCAACATCCTCGTCAATGACTCCGGGGAGGTTAGGCTGGGTGAGTGTGGCTGGCGGGCTACAGAGGGAGCTGATGGAGGTTGAGGAGGGATGGGGTAGACACATACTATTTCTGTCTCTGCCTCCAGCTGACTTTGGAATCTCAGCCCAGATTGGGGCGACATTGGCCCGGCGCCTCTCTTTCATTGGGACACCATACTGGTGAGGGGTGCTGGGTTGGTGGCTGGGGTGGGAATGGTGGCGTTTCCTGTTTCGGCTCCCCAGAAAGTCCTTGGCTCTGCCTTCTCCTACTAAAGACCCTTTCCCTCTCTTAGGCTACCTTTTGAGTTTTCCATTTATCTATGTCTCTCTCTGGCCCTTTCTGCCCTTTCTCTTAGTGTTTAGGATTTCAGTGGTGCTGGTTGTGGTAAATGTGTGTGTGTGTGTGTGTGTGTGTGTGTGTGTGTGTGTGTGTGTGTGTTGTTTGTTGACACCGGCTCTCCTTTAGTTCAGGCTGGCCTTGAACTCCTGATTCTCCAGTCTCCAGTTCCTGCAGTTTTAGGATTACAGGCATGCACCACCACTGCACCCAGCTTGGGTTGGTTTTTCCCTTGATCTCTATCTCCTCTCTAAGTCTATTTCTGTGTTTTCTCAGCCTGTGGCTCTCTCTGTTTGTTTCTCTCTCTAGATTGTAGATCTCTTTGGCTTTAATGTGTCTTGTGGACATCACTAAGCCATACTCCCAGCCTCCCTCTCTCCTGTTTTGAGACAGTGTCTCACTCTGTAGCCCAGGCTGGCCTCAAACTCATGGTACCTCTCCTGCTTTAGCCTCCAGAGTGCTAGGACCCCAAGTGTTCCCACACTCCCCTTTTCCTGCTCCTTCAGCCACTTTGTCTTGGTGTCCCTGTCCCCTGGCTCTGTCTGTGCCCATTTCCCCTGACCCTACCTCTCTCCTATCCCTGGACCACTCCTTGCTCTCTGAGGGTCTCTGCCCACAGGATGGCTCCAGAGGTGGCAGCTGTGGCCCTGAAGGGTGGATACAATGAGTTGTGCGACATCTGGTCTCTTGGCATCACGGCCATTGAACTGGCCGAGCTTCAGCCGCCTCTCTTTGACGTGCACCCTCTCAGGTAAAGGCCGGTGTGGCAGATGCCCCTGGGCACAAGACCGTGCCCAGGCATGACCCTCACCTCAGATCAGATGCCCCTAGGGAGACTCCTGTGGCTCCCTGAGCACAGAAACCTTTCCTCAGCTTTCCATAGTAAGACCTCCAGCTCAATGGTCCCTATCTTTTTTGGGGGGCAGGGTGTTTAGAGACATTTTCGCTTGTGTAGCCCTGGCTGGTGTCCAGTTTTCTATGTAGCTGAGGATAGCCTACACTCCAGATCCTCTTGCCCCAGCCTCTCACAGGTCTATGGATGTCTATCATCTTTTGTTTGTTTGTTGTTGAGACATGCTCTCCTCATCTCCCTATGTAGCCCAGGCTGGCCTCAAACTCACTATATAGCCCAGGCTGGCCTTGGATTCTGATCCCCCTGCCTTAGCCTCCCAACTGCTGGCATTACAGGTGTGGCCCTCCATGCCCAGCTAGACATCCCCACCTGGAGATTCATTCTGGATGGGCTAAAGCTTCAAATTTTCTAAAACATCACAAACAGCTTCTCTTAGAAGTGACTTCACAGCCAAGTGTGGCCGTCCTGTGATCCCAGCACTCAGGTAGCTGAGACAGGAGGTCTGGAGTTGGAGGCTAGCCTGAGCTATGTAACAAACTCTTATCTAAAAGCAGGAACAAAAAGGGGGTGGCCATATTGGATTTAAAACCAGAACTGTATTTCCTTCTTGTATGTATACACACATATATGTAAGCATGTGTGTGGAGGTCAGAGGTCAGCCTCTGGCCTTGTTCTTCAGGCACTGTCTACTTTTTTGTTTGTTTGTTTTTTGACAAGGTCTCTCATGGGCCTCAAGTTGGAAGATTGGGCTAGCCTGGCCCCAGCCACAGAGCCCCACCTGTCTCCACCTTCCAGCAGTGGGTCATATGCTCACCCCCCCCCCCCAGTTTATTTGTTTACACACATGTGGCCGTCAAAGGACAATTTACAGGAATTCATTCGCTACTTCCACTCTGTGTGTCCCGGGAATTGAACTCAGGTCATCAGGCTTGGCAGCAAGTGCTTGACCCTCTGAGCCATCTCACAGGCCCACATGCTCAGCTTTTCAAAATAATTTTTAAATTTTTATTTTTGTGTATTTGGGTGTGTGTGAATGTATGTGCACATGTGTGCAGGTGCACACACCTGTGGTTGTGCAGAGGCCAGAGAAGGGTGTCAGGTGTCCTGCTCTATCACACCTCACCTTATTCCTTTGAGGCATGGTCTCTCTCTGATCTTGGAGCTAGGCTGGTGGCCAGCAAGCCCCAGGGATCCTCCTGTCTCTGCTCCTACAACACTAGAGTCACAGGCATGCCCCACTTCTTACAGAGGGCCTGGGGATTAAACTCAGATCCTCAGGCTTGCATAGCAAGTGCTCTTACCGTCTGAGCATCTCCCCTGTTTTTTTCCACTTTGGAACTCCTAAAGCTCTGTGATCTGTCCCCATGGTTCCGAACCCATGTCCTTCCCTACTGCTCTAGGGTTCTCTTCCTCATGACAAAGAGTGGCTACCAGCCTCCTCGGCTAAAGGAAAAAGGCAAATGGTAAGGGAGGTGACCTGAGGGAGGGCTGAGGAGGGGCAGAGGAGTGGGGAGAAGGGCTCAGATTCCCTCATCTCAGAACTGGCTTCTTCCTCCCAAGGTCGTCTGCCTTCCACAACTTTGTCAAAGTCACCCTCACTAAGAGTCCCAAGAAACGCCCTGGTGCCGCCAAGATGCTCAGTGTAAGCCATCCCTCCTCCAAGATTCCCTCCCTACCCTCCTCCTCAGCCCAGGACTAGCCAAGTCTTCCATGGCTCACAAGAGCACATAGAACCTGGTGGCCCCTTCCAAACCCCTAGTCCCTCAGAATTTCCCAGGACTCTACCCACAGGACCCTCCAAACTGTACCGGGAGACCCAGGCTGGGTGGCCGGGGCCTGCAGTCTCTCTCAGGTAGAGGTGGAAGGATCAGAAGTTAAGGCCATCTTGGTTACGTAGAGAGCCTGAGGCTATCCTGAACTACATGAGACCCTGTCTCAAAAAAATAAAACTCAAACCAAATTAATACCCAGATATTTCATGTTTGGTTGTTGTTGTTGTTGTTGTTGTTAGTGTGTGTGTGTGTGTGTGTGTGTGTGTGTGTGTGTGTGTGTGTGTGTGTGTGTTTGCGAGCACACTTTTTCTATTGTTTTCATCTGTTTTGTTATGGTCTCATGTAGTCTAGGATAGCCTCAAACTTGCTCTCTAGCCAAGGATGACCTTGGACTCCTGATCCTCCTGCCTCCACCTCCCGAGCACTGGACTTACAGGCATGAGCCAACATGTCTGGCTTTACCCTAGACAACTCTCTCCAAGTTCGTCTGAGTTGCTGGAATACTCCAAGGCCCAAAGGCCTCCAGACTTGTGCCTGAGAGTCTTCACCAAGCCTGGTTGCTTCTAGGACACCCTGGAATTCCTCCCCTCCCCTTCTGGGAGCCCTGAGTTCTTCTAATCTCTAAAAATGTCCTAGCATCTCTGGGCCCCTAAGCCTCCCTTTCCTTCTTCCTCAGCCAGTACCTTCCTCCAAGCATCTCTTCCAGCAGGCCCGTGTCCCCACCCTCCCCTGCCATGCCAGCCTCTGACCCTGTCCCCTCTCACAGCATCAGCTGGTGTGCCAGCCAGGGCTCAACAGAGGCCTGATCTTGGATCTTCTTGACAAAATGAGGAATCCTGGGAAGGGGGCGCCTGTTGGGGAGCCTGACGACGAGGAGCCTGAGGTGAGGGCCTCAGTAGAGAAGGACGTGGGAACCTTAGGGCCCTTGCACAGTGTCTTCCTTCTGCCAGGAGAGCCTCGGGAAGTCCGTAGTAGAAGGAAATGGTCTGAGGAAGGGAATCTGGCAGGGTGGCATGCAGAAGTCTAGAAGAGGGAGGGCTGGAGGGGAGTCGTAGGGTGAGGGAGGACTGCTAAGGGCTTTGGGCCCTGACATAACCTTTCTGTCCAGCCACCCCCTGCCATCCCTCGGCGGATCAAATCTACCCACCGGGCCAGCTCACTGGGGATCCCAGACACAGACTGCTGTCGTGAGTTGACAACCCTACCGTTTGAGCCACCTACCTCACTGTCTGGGGCTCAAATTCTTGAAATTCAAGACATTCTTGGCCATGTAACCTTCAAACTGACCGCAGAGTCCCCTCCCCTGAGTCTCATGAGACCTCCCAGGTCTGACCCCAAAGATACCTCGAGAATCTATCTAAAGGCCTGGTGGTGCACACCTTTAATCCCAGCACTCAGGATGATCACTGTGAGTTCAGGACTGCCTGGTCTACAGAGTGAGTTCCAGGCCAGGGCTACACAGTGAGACCTTGTCTCAAAACAAAACAATGACGAGAAAAAAGAACCAACCAACCAACCAAACAAACAAACAAAAAACCCCAAAGACTAAAGATAAAACACAAAACAAAAGAACCCATACACAGGCTGGGGGCTCTAGCTAAGTTGGTAGAGTGCTTACCTTGCATACACAAGGTCCTGGGTTCGGTCCCAGCATTGACTAAACCTGGCATGGTGAAGTTTAACTGTGCTCCCTCCCAGCACTTGGGAAGTGGAGGCAGGAGGATCAGAACTGCATGGACATCATGTAATGAGTTAGAGGCCAGGACGACGTGAGAGCCTATCTTAAAAATGCGTAGGGGCCAGTGAGATGGCTCTGTGGGTGAAGGAGCTTGCTGCTAAGCCTGATGACCTGAACCCACGTGTGGAAGGCTAAAACCAACTTCTGCGAGCTGTCCTCTGAAACACATGCCTCTCTCTCTCACAAAACAAATAAATACTTGTAATTTTTCATAAATTAAAAAAAAAAAACTGGTGAGAACCCCTAATTCCTAAGTAAAGCCTGAAAACAAACATCTCACACCTGCTTTGAGCCCCTCTACCCCTCTGATGTCACTCCTAGACCCCCAAACATGACCCCTGTAAACAAAGGCCCTTCCCTCCGGGGACAGTAGCCACCCTTAAAGCCCTGGCTCCAGGCACCCACCCCCACTCCTGATTCACTAATTTGTCTCATCCCCACTTCTCAGGGCGCCACATGGAGTTCCAGAGACTCAGAGGAGTGGAACCCAGACCTCCAGCTGACACTGTGAGACGCCTTTATGCTCGCCCGATGCGTCCCCTCTTCCCCGTTCTGCCCTGGGTCATTCTGACTCTTTCCTGTCTCACAGGTTTGCTTACAGCCCCCTGGAGACTTCAGGAGCACCAGTCCCAGGTCCAGGACCCCTCCCCCGGGCTGGCGGGGAGGGCCGTGGGTTATGTGGGAGCCACCTGAGGCTCATGCCTGTCGTTCTTCAGGAGCCAACTGTCAGAGTCTGATGACGACTATGATGATGTGGACATGTAAGACCCCATGAACCCTCACTGCGGCCCCAACCTTTCCTGTCACCTCATTGCTTCAGCTCCCGTCTTCCCTCCTCCTCGCCAATCCCTGGTCCCCAAACCCACTGGACCCTCCACCTTCACCTCTGACCCCTGGACACCCCCCCATCCCTTCTTCCTCAAACCCTCCCTTCCTACTGCAGATTGACCTTAAGGTTTCCTACATATTACACAAGCGCTCTGAGCCGCACCCCAGCCCTCCACTGTGGTGTCTAGGCAGGTGCTCTATCACTGAGCC
>CABHPR010121956.1:0-14723 GCA_902168415.1 Peromyscus melanophrys | reverse complement strand
CCCAGCCCTCCACTGTGGTGTCTAGGCAGGTGCTCTATCACTGAGCCGCACCCCCAGCCCTCCACTGTGGTGGCTAGGCAGGTGCTCTATCACTGAGCTGCACCCCCAGCCCTCCACTGTGGTGGCTAGGCAGGTGCTCTATCACTGAGCTGCGTCCCCAGCCCTCCACTGTGGTGTCTAGGCAGGGGCTCTATCACTGAGCCATGCCCCCAGCCCTCCACTGTGGTGTCTAGGCAGGTGCTCTATCACTGAGCCGCAACCCCAGCCCTCCACTGTGGTGGCTAGGCAAGTGCTCTATCACTGAGCTGCACCCCCAGCCCTCTACTGTGGTGTCTATGCAAGTGCTCTATCACTGAGCCGCACCCCAGCCCTCCACTGTGGTATCTAGGCAAGTGCACTATCACTGAGCCACGCCCCCAGCCCTCCACTCTGGTGTCTAGGCAGGCTCTCTATCACTGAGCCACACCCCCAGCCCTCCACTCCGGTGTCTAGGCAGGCTCTCTATCACTGAGCTACATCTTCAGCATTCTTTTTACTTAAAATATATTTTTTTTGTTTTTGTTTTTTCTGAGATAGGGTTTCTCTGTGTTAGCCCTGGTTATCCTGGAATTCACTCTGTAGACCAGGCTGGCCTCGAACTCAGAGAGACCCACCTGCCTCTTCCTCCAGAGTGCTGGGATTAAAGGCATGTGCCACTCCCAGCCTTAAGACTTTTTTTTAAAATTTATTCTATGTGTTTCAGTGTTTTGTTTGTTTGGACACATATGGTCCTGGTACCTGTGATGGTCAGTAGAAGGCATTGGATCCATGGCACTAGAGTTTCAGGCTGTTGTGAGCTGCTTTGTGGGTGCTGGGAACCAAATCCAGATCCTCTGAAAGAATTCAAATGCTCTTAACCACCGAGCACCTTTCCAGACCCTCTTTTTAATTTTTAATTAAGTAAAAAAAAATTTTTGAAGCCTGGAGGTGGTGGCACACACCTTTAATCTCAACGTTTAGGATGCAGAGGCCAATCTCTGAGTTTAAGGCTAGCCTGGTCTACACAGTGAGTTCCAGGACAGCCAGGGCTACACAGAGAAACCTGCCTCAAAAAACAAAAAATAAAACAAACAAACAAAAAACCAAAAAAAGAAAATTGAGAGAAAATCTCACTATGTAGCCCCAGCGACATCTTTAGACCAGGCTGGCCCCAGACTTGCAGAGATCCCCCTGCTCTGCCTTCCAGGCACTGGGATTAAAGGCGCGCCAAGCTTCTTCTGCTTTTTTATTTGATACAGGTTAACACTAAGTTGCCCAGGCTGGAATTGAATTCATTCTGTAAGCCAGGCAATCCCCCTGCCTCAGCTTTCTAAGTATCTGGTATTACCTGCCCAACCAGGCCTGGTTCCTTCTCCCTCCTACAACCTTTTATCTAGTCCCCAACTTTGGCCCTGAGCTGCCCTCAGGCCCAGGCCTGACCCTACTGGACCCTCACAGCTCTGGTGCCTCATCGACTTCCCAGGCTCAGATTCCTCTACCTACCCCCCAACCTAAGCTTCAGCTCCCACCTACTCCCCCAACTCCTCTCATCTTCCCACTGAGCCTGTAGCCCAAGATGGTCTCAATCCTCCTGCCTCTGCTTTCCAAGTAGGTGAGATTACAGGCTTTTGACTGGAGGCCCGACCTCAGATGAAATCTTGACCCATGGAATTTTCCCACGTCAGGTTTTAAGTCTCAGGCCTCACCGTGCACCCAGCAGTTATCCCAAGTCCCCATGTTCTCCCTGCCCTGGCTCGGGGACAGTCTCAAGCCCCCTCCCCGTTCAGTCCCCACCTTCTGTGCACTGGCATGCCGGGCAGAGGGTGAGGAATGGAGCGGACCTCATGGATATCCTGTCGCCATGGCTGTCAGTCACAGAGTCCTCAGCTCCAGCCACTCCAGTCCACCAGCCTGAAACACCTCCTCTTGTCCTTGTACCCACACCTGCTCACCCTATGGTTGTGTTTCAGCCCTGCCCCAGCAGAGGACATACCTCCTCCACTGCCCCCCAAGGTAAGGCCCTGGGGTCCTGAGGCCAAGGCCTTTGGTGCTGGGATGATTTAAATGTCTATAATTTGGCCGAGCAGTGGTGGCGCACGCCTTTAATCCCAGCACTTGGGAGGCAGAGGCAGGTGGATCTCTGTGAGTTCGAGGACAGCCTGGTCTACAGAGTGAGTTCCAGGACAGCCAGGGCTACACAGAGAAACCCTGTCTCGAAAAACAACAAAACAAAACAAAAATGTTTAGAGTTTGAAGCCAGAGGTGTCTGAATATTACAGAAAGCTTAAGTGTTTGGGGTACAGGATAGATATATAGAAACTCAGCTGAAGCTAGGTGTGGTGCTGCACCCAGGGTGTGGAGGCAGGAAGATCAAGAGTTCAAGATCATCCTTAGGTATGTAGCAAGTTCAAGACCAGCCTGGGCTACACGGTGCCAGAGTGAGATGCTGTCTGTTTAAAGCAGGGCTGGGTATCTGGGAATCTGGAGTGATGGGTCCTGTGGGACCTGTCAAGTAGCTGGCCTAGTGCCCAGCATTAACCCTTTGTGTTCTGCTGTGTGCCGATGTGAGGATGTGGTTCTGGGAAATGGTAGAACCAAGGCAGGCTGTCATGGGGAGGATCATAGCTATGGCTGATTCTTGGTCCTGGAAGAGGCAGGGATTGGGGTGCAAGGTGCACTTTCTTCTGGAACCTCTCACATATCTGTTTCTTCCATACTCCTGTCTCCATAGCCCAAGTTCCGGTCTCCATCTGACGATGGTTCTGGAGGGGTAGGGGACGACGGACAGCTGAGCCCAGGGGTGCTGGTCCGGTGTGCCAGTGGACCTCCTCCTCGTACCCCTCGTCCTGGGCCTCCCCCAGCCACACACAGCCCCCATCTCACAGCCCACTCAGGTATCAGGCCTGCCCCGGGGAGGACGATGGGCAGGGTTGGAAGCCTCTCGGCCTGATCTTGCTTTAACCCCTATCAGATCCCTCACTATGGAACTCAGCTGCTCTGGAGCCAGGCCAGCCCCCACTCCTACCCCCTAAGAAGGAAAAGATGAGGAGAAAGGTGAGAGTTAGCTACAGGTTCAAGATAGGCTGGCCCAGTGGGAGATGGGATGGCATCTCATGGGTGACATTTATTGAGTCCTTCCTCTGTGCCAGACACTGATCTTGTGGGATGTGTGTATGTGTCAGTAGGTGGGTGGATGCACAGGCACACAGGTAGATGCACAGGCTTGTAGGCGTAATTTTCTGTCCCACCAGCCAGTTCCCAAATAACCACACAGAGACTTATTATTAATTATAAATGCTCAGTCAATAGTTTAGGCTTGTTACTCTTTCAAATTAACTCATCTTGCTTCTTTCTGCATCTGCTAGTGACTCTGCCCTTCTTCGTCCCAGAGGTCTGTCCAAAAGTCCCACCTAACCTCTTCCTGTCTAGCTGTTGGCCATTTAGCTCTTTATTAAACGAATGAAAGCAACACATCTTCACAGTGAACAAAAAGACTGTTTCACAACACAGGCGCGTGGGTGGATGCATGTATGAAGGCCAGAGGACATCAGGTGACCTGCTCTATGACTCACCATCTTATTTCTTTGAGACAGAGTCTCTCACTGAAGGTGGAGCTGGGCTGGTGCCAGCAAGTGTCAGGGATCCTCCTGTCTCTGGGAGGATCATAGCTTATGCCCAGCTTTTTTTTTTTTTTTTTTTTTTTTAACTTTTATGCTTTTCTCATATTACATCCTGACTGCAGTTTCCCCTCCTCCACTCTTCCCAGTCCCTTCCCCCACCATCCCTTTCCCCCAGATCAACTCCTTGTCTGTTTCCCTTTTTTAAAAAAGGAAAAGAAACAAAAAGCAGGCCTTCCAGGAATATCAACCAAACATGGCCTAACAAGATACAGTAAGACTAGGCACAAACCCTCCTATCAGGTCTGGACAAGGCAACCCAGTAGGAGGAAAAGGGTCCTAAGCACAGGCGATGGAGTCAGAGACACCCCCCACTCCCATTGTTGGGAGTCTCACAAGAACAGTGAGCTACACAATCATAGGTGTATGCAGAGGACCTAGCTCAGACCCATACAGGGTCTGTGTTTTTCGCTTCAGTCTCTGTGAGCCCTGCTTAGTTGATTCTGTGGACTATGTTCTCATGGTGTCCTCAACCCCTCTATCTCTTACAATCCTTCCTCCCCCTCTTCTTAGGGTTCCCTGGCTCCGCCTAGTGTTTGGCTGTGGGTCTCTGCATCTGCTCCCATAGGTTGCTGGATGACGCCTCTCTGCTAACAATTGTATGCCCAGCTTATTAACATGGGTGCTGGGAATCTGAACTCAGGTCCTCACATTAGCACAGCAGGTGCTCTTACCTGCCAAGCCCTGATCTGTGTCCTACATGAAAACAGATACTGCCTACTCTGTGCCACGGCGTTGAGGCAGGAAGATGGAGCTGCAGGGCCAGGGGTGCCGTTTGGCCTTCCCACCACTGTGATAAAACCCCGGCCAAACCAGCTCAGGGAGGAAGGGCTTGGCTTGGTTTCCACTTCCACCTCACAGTCCATCCAGAGAAGTCGGGGCAGGAACTGAAGCAGAGGCCAAGGAGGAGCACTGCTTTCTGGCTTGCTCCCCGTGGCTAGCTCAGCCTGCTTTTCCATACGACCCAGGTCACCAGCCTAAGGCTGGCACCATCGAGAGGGGCTGGGCCCTCCCGTATTAATCAGTAATTTTAAAAAAGCTCCACAGAAGCATTTCCTCAGTTATGGTACCCTCTTTCCAAATGACTCCAGTTTGTATTACGTTGACAAAAGGCTAACGCAAGAGAGCGTACCTAGAATTCTGCAGTGAAAGGTCGGGGCTGTAGCTCACCAGGAGAGAGCTTGTCCAGTTCAACAGTGAGGGGCTGGGGGTGGGTCTCAGCGGAGGAGAGCTTAGCTGCCATGTGCAAAGCCGTGAACTCTATCTCCAGGACCTGCAAAGGTAGGAGTAAGGGGCGGCAGCTTCTAGGTTATGTGGGGTACATAGGAGAGGGACCCCAGAGGTGGCTGTTTTTTCTCTTCCACAGATGGAGAAAGCGAGGCGCCAAGAGGTAAGCAGTTTACCCAGGGTTACCCATAAGTCATTCCCCTTTATCCATGGAGGATCCATTTTAAAACACTCCCCGCTCCCATGGGTGCCTCAAACTGGCTAGAACCCAACCCTGTATGTTCCACTGATATATATACCTGTGAGGGGGTTTCACTGACAGGCACAATAAGAAGTTTACTGTAGAGTCAGGGTGTGGTAGCACACATCTCTAATCCCCAGCACTGGGGAAGTAGAAGCAAGGGGATCAGGAGTTGAGAGCCAGCCTGGGCTACATAGAGAACCTAAGGCCAGTCAGGACTACACGAGACCCCGTGTAAAAAAGATAAAAAGCTAAAACAAAGCACAGGGCTTCTCTGTGTAATGGGTCTGGCTGTCTTAGAACTCACTTTGTAGACCAGACTGGCCTTGAACTCACAGACATCCACCTTCCTCTGTCTCCCGAGTGCTGATTAAAGACATCTACCACCACTGCCTGGCAATTTATTTATTTATTTATTTATTTATTTATTTATTTATTTATTTATTTATTTATTTATTTAATGTGCACTGGTGTTTTGCCTGCCTATAATTTATTTATGTATTTTTTTTATGTGCATTGGTATTTGCCTGCCTGTATGTCTGTGTTAGGTGTCAAGTCCCCTGGAACTGGAGTTACAGACAGTTGTGAGCTGCCATGCGGGTGCTGGGAATTGAACCTGGGTCCTCTGGAAGAGCAGCCAGTGCTCTTAATCACTGAGCCATCTCTCCAGCCCTGACATATTTTTTTTTTATTTTTGAAATCTTTCATGCAATGTTTTTGAGACCATGCCTACACAGATGGGGGTGGGTGGGAAGTGGGGGTTCTGCATCTCTAAGGCATAGGCAGCGTCTGAACCCTGCGCTCATCTTCCTGTCCCCTGCTCATTGTTGCTAACCACTGACCACGGCCGTCCAGGGATGTGCCCTTCTTGTGAAGTTATTCAACGGCTGCCCCCTCCAGATCCACAGCACAGCTGCCTGGACACACCCCTCTACTAAAGGTAGGCATTCAGGAGGTCCAGGAGAGCCTGGGGTGAGGGGCCAGGCAGGGAAGGTGAGGCCCTAATGGAAGCACAAAGAGGTATAGGAAGAATTTTTTATTTTAATTTTATTTGAGTGATTTTACCTCCATGTATGCTTGTCTACCATGTGCATGCAGTGTTGGCAGAGGCCAGGAGAGGGCATTGTATCCTCTGGAACTGGAATTACAGATGATTGTTCCCTGACATATGGGTGCTGGGAACCGAACCCAGGTCTTCTGCAAGAGCAACAAGTGCTCTTAACCACTGAGCCATCTATCCAGCCCCAGGAGGGTCTTTTTGTTATTTAAGATTTAGGTTTTTATTTTTAGATAATGTTTTTTTAATATGGTATTATTATTTGAGAATGCCTTACAATATATTTTGATCATCTTCACCCCCTACTCCTCCCAGATCCAACTCTACTCTCCATCCCTTCCCAACTCACTGTCCCTTTTTTGTAAGTCATGGAGTCTAATTTATGTTGTCCCTTACTCATGACGGTGAGGCCATCCACTAGAGTGTGGTTAACCCTCAAAGAAAGCTGACTTTTCCTCCCCAAGAAACCATCAACAGGGGAATGCTGTGCACAGGTTTGTGCACATCAGCTCAAGTGCCCGCAGAGCCCAGAAGAGGGTGTAAGAGCCCCTGAAGCTGCAGGTGCAGGTGGTTGTGAGCCTCCACGCATGGGTGCTGGGAACCCATCAGACCCAGGGCCTCGGTGAGCGGCAGGTGCTTAGCTCTGGAGGGAGGGTCTTAATGGAGTGACGTTGACGAGCCAAATCTGGAGCAGATACTGTGGTTACTGTCAGATCTGGAGAGCCATGAGGGGAAGTGAAAGGTGACTTCAAAGGTGAACTCTAGAGAAGATGGAGTTTAGAGGCCAGAGGTGTTCGAATAAGACAGTTTAAAGTCAGGGGTACATGATGAAGGTATCGAAGGTCACCTCCACGTTGATGGCAGAGACCAGGATCAGCTTTGGGGGATAAGATTTGGGGGTCAGTATTAAATAACATAAGAGGCTTGGAATGGAGGTGTGCACCTTTAGTCTCAGCACTCCTGAGGCTGAGGCCAGCCAGGGCTACACAGCAAGAGCCTTTTAAAACAAGCAGCATAGTAGTGCAAAGCACGCTGGTAACCCCAGCTCTTAGGAGGTGGAGGCAGGAGGATCAGGAAGTCAAGGTTTGGTTTCAGAGAGAGGTCAAGGGCCAGTGGGATACTTGTGACCAGAGCTCTTCAAACAAGAGGCAGGCTTGGGAGATGGCTCAGCAGTTAATCATGGGGGCTGGCTTAGGGGTCTGAGCAGAGATTGAGTTCAGACTTGAGAAGATACAAGGTGGGGGTGTTAGTCTGCAGGGAGAATTAGTGTGAAAGGATGGTGGTGGGGTGGAGGGCCAGTTTGGGACAAAGATTAGGTCCTCCCCCACAATGAGAAACCCCAGCAACCGCTTTGTCTGGCCCACTCAGACCAGCACCTGCTCCTGGGTGCAGAGGAAGGCATTTTCATACTGAACCGGAATGATCAGGAGGCCACGCTGGAGATGGTGAGGGATGGGGACAGTGCTGGGGGTGGAGTGGTGTTAGGTGAATAGGAATCACAGAAGTCACCCCCGTTCTCCACAGCTCTTCCCTGGACGGACAACCTGGGTGTACTGCATCAACAACCTGCTCATGTCTCTCTCAGGTCAGCCTGTGGACTTGGGGAGGGGCAGGGGCCAGGAGTTAAGGGTTGGGGTGGATGTAATGTGTGGATGAGTCTTCAGCTTCACTGACCCTGAGGTTCAAGTCGCCCCTTTCCTCCTGGGTGAACTAAAGGCAATGGGGGCTTCTTCCCCTGGGCCTCAGTTTCCATATCTGCACAATCTCAGAATTTTCCATATCTCGGAAATCTTCCCCTCTCAAGTTGGTTGTGAGTTAATTTTTACAATAAATTCCTCTTTAAATGCCTTCGGCACCTCTGAGCGTAGCTGGTGCACTCCTTTAATCCTGGAGCATAAGAGACGGGGCAGGTGGTTCTGACAGACTTAGTCTCCCTTTCAGTCTATAACAGACTGAAGAAATTACAGGGGTTTTTGTTGGTTGGCGTTTGGTAAGTAACAGGGCCGGTGCATGCTTACAGATGTGCTACAGCTGTATGTCCAGCAGCACCCTTCCCCCATGTTTTTTGAGACAGAATTCCCACTGTGTATCCCAGGCTAGCCTTGAACTTAGGGTGGTTCTCTGGCCTCAGCCTCCCAAGTCCTGAGATTATAAGCAAGTGCTGCCACTCCTGGCATAGGTAGGTGTTTTGTTTCGGTTAAATTTTGACAGGTACCAGGTGTGGTGACACACCCCTATAATCCTAGCACTGAGGGTGGAGCCAGGAAGATGGGAGTTCAAGACCCATCTCAAACACACGGGGGCGTTAAAGGCCAGCCTGGACCCCACGAGACCCTGTTTTGAGAAACAAGCACCAAAAATACATAAGTAAACCTCAAGTGCAACTTCGTAGGCTAGTTAACCTTCCCTCACCTGGCTGTGGCGCTATGAGGGCAGAGAGCCAGACCTGCTCTCTGTCTGTCTGTCTGTCCGCCCCTGCCCCCCAGCAGATCACAGTGCCTGGACCACACTGGTCCTTTCAGACATGAAGGGTGCAAAATGTGTGAAAGCAAAGTGGGATCTGCATGTTGGGGAGTTTCAAAGGGCTGGGGCTAGCCAAGGGCTGGGAGACAAGGGGTGGTAATGGGTCCTAAAACTGCTTCCCCCTCCCCTCCCATACACATACTGCAGGGAAGACTCCCCACCTGTATTCTCATAGCATCCTGGGCCTGCTGGAGAGGAAGGAGATCAGAACAGGAAGCCCCATCGCTCACATTAGCCCTCACCGGTTTCTGGCAAGGTACCAGCCCCAAAGGGTACCATTGGCTTCCCTGCCCCTACTGGCATCCTGTTACCACTCACACCTCCTTCTTCTTCAGAAAGAACATGGTCTCCACCAAGGTCCAGGATACCAAAGGCTGCCGGGCCTGCTGTGTGGGTGAGAACCAGCCTCGGGGTGCTGGGTGGGTGGGTGAGGGTTGGTGCTTGGACAGTATCCACTCAGGAAGGCTGAGGCAAGGTGTCCAGGGCCCTGAGGAAAGATACAGGTTGGTTTGGGAAGGAGCCCGGGGCCCTGACCCACTCTTGTCCACTTCCACAGCCGAGAGTGCCAGCTCTGGGGGCCCATTCCTATGTGGGGCATTGGAGACGTCTGTGGTCCTGCTCCAATGGTACCAGCCAATGAACAAGTTCCTGCTCGTCCGGGTAAGTTCACAGGGCAAGGGTGCTGCACTTTGGACCTACCACCATTTGTGCTTAGATAAAGAACTGGATGAACCCTCTCCCAGGACCCCTGTCCCCCATGCTGAGGCATTTTGAAAACTTCCTGAGGGTCTGGAGAGATGGTTCAGTGGTTAAGAGCACTGTCTGCTCTTCCAGAGGACCCAGTTCAATTCCTAGCACCCACAAGGCAGCTCACAACTGTCTGTAACTCTAGCTCACCCTCACACAGACATACATGCAAACAACACACCAATACATACAAAATGAAAATAAGCAAATCATTAAAAAAACAAACATTTCTGATCCTTAAGCCCTGCTCCTCACATCTGAGCTTAATTATTTCTCAGTCTCCAAGAGTCTGTCCTTTTGAGTCTAAAGTGTTTTTGCTGTTTTTGAGTCTAAAGTGTGTGGGTGGGTGGGGGTTCCCTGCCTTTCTGCCCCTGGCTGACACGCCTCCAGACAAAGCCACAGTTACTCTAAGGGCACGCTTTGTTTCTAATGCGGCCTGAAATTCCCTGAGGGCCTTGGCCAGCGTCCCAGCCAGCCTCCCTAAGCCGCCCTTCCCCTTGCGGCCTGCAGCAGGTGCTGTTCCCGCTGCCCACGCCGCTGCCGGTGTTCGCACTGCTGACAGCGCCGGGCTCCGAGCTGCCGGCAGTGTGCATCGGCGTGAGCCCCGGGCACGCGGCGAGGTCGGTGCTCTTCCACACCGTGCGTTTTGGTGCCCTGTCCTGCTGGCTGGACGACTCCAGCACGGGTGAGTGAGTGGGCTGTGCCGGAGAGGTGGGGCTGCAGGGGAGGGAGGGGCTACAGAGGAGGGAGGGGCTACAGAGGAGGGAGGGGCTACTGGGGAAGGCGGGGCTGTAGGGAAGATGGGGAGTGCTGCAGGATGGAGGAAATTGGGGGAGAGGTTGCCCACAAAGCAGGGCTGCAGGGATGGGGGGAAGGAGCGGGTTCAGGCTGCAGGGAAGGGGTGGGGCTGCGGGGAGAGGGCGGGGCTTCAGAAAAGTGGCATGGTTGCGGGAAAGGACAGGGCTGTGGGAAGGGGCTGCAAAATGAGGTGGGCCGAAGGGTGGTGGGACTACAGGTTAAGGCAGCCCGGAGAGGCAAGTTTATCCCTTGTGGAGGCGAGGGTCAGTGTGGCTGGGCAGGGCTAAGGCTGAGCCCACACTGAGAAAGAGATGGAACCGGGGTCAGATTGATAACAGGGTGGGGCCTGAGGGGTGCTAGCTGAACCGAGGGCCAGGCAGTTAGTTCTTCAGCCCCTGCCTCTCATGCAGAGCACAAGGGACCAGTACAGGTGACCCAAGTTAAAGAAGACATGGTGATGGTGTTGATGGACGGTAAGAGCTTCCTCCCTCCCCTTCCTGGTCCTCAGCCCGGGACTTCGTGTTCAAAACCTTCCCTCCACTTTCTGCCAGGCTCTCTGAAGCTCGTGACCCCAGAGGGGGCCCCAGCTCCCGGGCTTCGCACCCCTGAGATCCCCATGACGGAAGCAGTGGAGGCTGTGGGTATGAGCTGGGAGGGTTGGGCCTGGGGTCAAGGGTGAGAGCTCTGTGACCTGAAGGGTCACAGGCAACTGCTTTCTCTCCAGCTATGGTTGGAGACCGACTCCAGGCCTTCTGGAAGCATGGCGTTCAGGTGTGGGCTCCAGGCTCGGAACAGGTAGGCGATTTCAGTTCACACCACTGCCTTGCCTTGTCCTTATCTTCTCATCCCTTAAATAGGCTTGGAGAGGCCCTGGGTCAGGACAGGGACTCCTGCCAGGAAGCTTTGGGACACACATCTTCATCTGCATGCCTCACCGTCCTTGGTGGGAACAGGCTCGTCTCACAAAGCAGCATGCTGGCTTCTCCGACCTTTGATGGACTCTTTACAGTGGCCAATGGATAGGGCACTATGGTTTCTTAAGTTAGTGGTCTTGACACAGAGCAGTTAAGTTACTTGCTCAAAGTCACACATTTCATGAGTAGCTCTGGGGTCAGACGGCTCCTTAGGAAGCCATGTTAGTAGAGAGGGAAGGTCCTACAGACACATCCACGCTTTCTCCACAGCTGCTGCAGGAGCTGAGAGACCCCACCCTCACCTTCCGTCTGCTCGGCTCCCCCAGGTATGGTGGTGGGGAGATGGATAGAGGAACAGGAGGGGCTGCTGGTATGGAGCGGAGGTTTTTGCGGCTGTTTCTTTTTTGGCCTAGAACACCCTTCCACACTTTTTTACTAAGCTCACTCCTGAGGCTCCGGCTCCACCATGATTCTTGGGAGCCTTGGCCAACCTCCTGGGTAGAAGCCCGTGCTTCTCTGTGTTCCTTTAGCTTACCATTCAGGGGATGTGTGAACTCCCTAGGCTCCTTTATGGCTGTTGCTATGAGACAGTGTCTCACCATGTAGCCCTGGTTGCTCTCCAAATCTCTTTTTCCTTTTATTGCACTGGGGAGGGACAGGCGTGTGCCACAGAGGGCACCTGGAGATCAGAGGACATCTCTGGGAGACGGTTCTCTCCCTGTACATGTGGATCTCAGGGATTGAACTCCAGTCATTAAGTTTGGGGGCAAGCACCTTTGCGTGCTGAGCCATCTTGCCAGCCCACTTCAGACTCCTTATGTAGCTGAGGAGGACCTTGAACTGCAGCTCTTCCTGCCTCAGCCTCCCAGTTGTTGGATCTTGGCACGTGCCACCACGACGCTTAGTCATTGTCACAGCCCAGCACTGGCACAGTTCCCAGTAACTCCTTGGAGAATGAACTAATGAATGAGTGAATGACTTGGCCTCTCTCTTCTTCAGGCCTGTCGTGGTGGAGACACGGCCCTCGGATGACCCCACCGCCCCTAGCAACCTCTACATCCAGGAATGACCATCTGAGAGAGCATGAGAAACGGACCTCTGTGGACTCCTAAAGACACTAGTGGTCATGACATGTCCTTATCTTCCAATAAACATGACTTCAGTCTGTTGCCATCTTGCTTTTCTGGGGTGGGGGGGCAGATTTTTGGATGCCCAGTCCCCCCAAATTTAAATGATCCAACACACTGATGCTCGGGTGTAGCATAGGCTTTATTTGTCTAGTTCAGCATCACCTATGCCCAGTTGCCTGGACAGGAGCTTATGGTGGGAGTAAGGCACTTGAGGTGGGGAGGCCAGCTGCAGACCTCAGCTAAGCTGGTCCTCATACTGCTTGCGGAAACAGTCTCCAGCAGGGAAAAAGTCCCAGCACCTTTCCTGGTACATCTTCCAGACATACGACTCCTACAGTGGGGGGACAGGCATCCTTTGGTCACATCTTCAAATTCAGGGTTCCTCTGAGCCTAGTTTATTGAGTACACTCAGCGTGTAACTAGAGTATAGCCTACTCATCCCCCATTAGCATCCCTTACCTGACCGGTGTGCTCTGTCTCATCCTTGTTTATCAAATACATCAGGAAAAACCTGAGGGTCAGAGGACCACAGGGGAAAGATAACAACCATACTTGCATTGAAGTTTAGTTTTGTTTAGTTTTTCAAGTGCTGAGGATGAAACCCAGAACCCAGTACATGCTAGGCAGGTATTTTACCACTGAGCCATAGCCCCAGCCCCTCACTGGGGGATTCTAGGCAGGGGCTCTACCACTGAGCCACACCCCAGCCCCTCACTGGGGGATTCTAGGCAGGGGCTCTACCATTGAGGTAGCCCCTCATTGGGGGATTTTGCTCTATCACTAAGCCACAGTGATGTTTACCTTCTGATGGACTTAAAACATGGATACCCACACTCCTTTCCATAACTGGCCCAGGCTCAGTAGCCCTGCCCTGGCCGTCAACAGCCTCACCCCCACCCTCTTGCTCACCCACCACTTCCCATCCTCACATGTAATTGGCCAGGTTGTGCTCCTCCAGAGTGTGGGTCTCAAACCCATGTGGGGTCGTATCAAAGTAGTCACTGCCTATTCCACAGATGAAGCACTTGGTCTGAGGATGACGAGAGACGTCAGAGTCAGGACCCACGTAACATCCCTGGTACCCCAGAACCCCTGAGATTCACCCCTGGACCCGACGCACCTCCATGTCTTCCTTCACTTGCTCTTGTTGGTCTCGAAGCTCCCCAAAAGCATCAATAATCAGACCTGGGGTGTCGGGACACAGGTCAGGACCCATGTACACCCAGCACCTCTGAGCCTTGCCTTTCCTCCATGGGTTCCCTAATCTCAGCACACTTCCCAAGCGGGACAGAACCAGGCATTCATTGAGTACTTCCTATGGGGCAGACACTTCAAAGAAACACAATGCTTAATCTCCATGGCTGTCTTAAACACCTTACCCTTGACTGGCCTGGAGCGTAGACCAGGTTGGCCTCAAGTTTACACAGGCCTCCAGCCTCTTACTATGCAGACCAGGTTGGCCTCAGGGTTATGCAGGCCTCCAGCCTCTGCTTCCCAAGTGCTGGGATTACAGTCATGTGCCATTGTGCCTGGTTTTAACACCTCCATTTTTCAGATAGAGAAACTGAGGTCTCACGGTCGGAAGAGGCTAAACCAAGGAGGGAGCCAGCCTCCAGATACTAGGCACTCCTCACACCCACACACCCCGCCGCACTGACCCTGAATGATGGCCAGCAGGATGACAATGACGAAGAAGAAAAAGGTGATGTCGAAGACAACGCGGTAGAGTTCGTACTCGTCACCCGCTGGGTCCTCGATCTCGTCCCCGATGCCTCCACCGGCCCGTACACCCACATACATGTGGAACAGGTAACACTGAGGAGGAGGGAGGGTTCACTCAGACAGCAGTCACCATCACCTGCCGAAGCCTGGACTAGGCAGGCCTGAAGACTCAGCCGTGACAGACAGCCCTGGGCCCTGCCTCTCACAGCCTGGACATGTCAGAGCTGTCACCAAGAGGTCCTGGCAGGCGATGACTTGACAGGATTAGACTCCCCTAGGAGGCCAACTTCTGGGCGCGTCCATGAGGAGGTTTCTAGACTGAGTTGACTGAGGTGGGAAGACCTAGCCTGAATGTGGACCCAGTGTGGGGTGGGGTCCCAGAAAGAATCAAAAGGAGAAAGCATTCCCTCCCTCTGCTTCCTGACTAGGGACTGAGAGTGACCAGCACCTGACGCTCTGCACACTGTGACAGGCTGACTGTAGTCTCGAGTTGGGGTCCCAAACCATGCCTTTCTTCCTTAGGCTGCCTTGGTTGGGTATTTGGTCACACTGGACAGAAATGTAACTAATACAAGGGGTTGGAGCTGGGGACTTGCCCCAGTTGGTACATCTTGTGCTTGCCTGGCATGCATGCGGCCCTGGGTTTGATCCCCGGCACCACATGAAACA